>OMLB01015139.1:0-13348 GCA_900302555.1 Myripristis jacobus
TGATTTAAGGCCATGGTGATTAACTTCTCTGTTTGAGGTCAGCACACTCTGAACTATCTTTATCAGGTTTAAAAAGAGTTCCTCAAGCCTACTAACCTCTAGTATCCTCAAAGTACTGCTGCGGTTCATTTACTGAAGCACTAGTAAAAGTACTGATGTAACTAGTTAAGTGAAAGAAAAAGAAGCTATTTTAAAATGTAAACAGAGACAAAAAGCTTTGGAGTGACATAAAAAGCTGACTTTAAAACCTTTATGAATGCAGAACATAATGTGTTAGGGCGACTATGCAAAGTAAATCAACACAACAGTCAAAATCCAAAGTCAAGATAATGATCAAATTATTTGTGATTTTAAACTATTTCATTTTCCAGATTAAATGTTTGGAAAAATGAATAGGAAATATAATCCATGTTGATCTTGACATCTCCATTCACCAACTTTTATTTGCTTTTGTAAATATAGCATCTCTCATGTATTGTCATTTTGGATCAAAGTTTTTGTTGTTTTTTTTCCAATGGAAAAAATGATTATTTAAAATCCCCATTACCAGCTGTTTCATGAAATAATGTTATCAGGAAAGACCAAGCTGTTACATATTTGTTACACAGGCTAGTTTAACACGCCACAGAGTTTTGCATTTGCTAAGAGTCCTGGTAGAGTTGATGACACAAAATGCTAGAATGCTAAGCTAAGTAAAGCTAGATTTTTAAATGATTTGATTGCAGCTGTCAGAACTATCAGCATCCACCTCAGTAAATAACAAAATGCACCTAGATTCTCAGAAAATAAAGCACATAATTGTACCTGTAGGGGTCCAGCAGCTTGTCACTGGGGCCTCTAAGGTCCAGTTTTTGTACCCTTGACACTGAGTTCTTATTTGTCTGCTTGTGGTTTGTACCTTATAGAGGGCAGTCTTGTTCCTGTATTATAACTACAATATTGACTGGAGAATTGTATTACCTGTTTTACATATTCGCAAATCTACAAAACTGCTTTCATTTTGAGGAAACTGTACATTTATGTTCCTTTTGCTGCTGTGGAACACATATATACCTTTTTGGCTGTGAAAAAAAGGTTCACATCAGTACCTTGAGGTCCAGTAATTAGCTCTATAGGGGGGACATTTGTGTAGATTGTAGTGTGGGGGACAGAAATGGACTCCTACTGTACTGCTGATTCTGAGTGCAGAGGAGCCCTGGAAAGCAAAAATTATCCGCATTAGATCTGAACATATAAAGGCATTAACATCATTTTAGCTTGGAATATTGCTCATGCTGTAAAAACAGTGTTGAAATTGCATTTGTTTTTATAGACTGCTGAGCGTGCAAAAGTTATATCTTTATTGAACCTGCAATTGAAAAAATTGCCTAAAAATATCCACTTGCTTTAGACTGTACAGTGACATTACTACACTGATTCTTTTGCTATCAGCGAAACACTAACTGAAAATACTTTATCTTCATGGATGTTGTGTCAGCAATTTTATTAATAAATAGGCTGTGAGAATTAAATCTATCAGCTGGTTAAATTAGATACTCATGATGTAAATGCAGTTCAGTTTCTGATGTGTTAGCCTACTAACAGAGAAGAGCCTACAAAATCTGCACTTCTAGAACAGATTTGATTTTAAATCTAGCAAAGTCTAACTGTTAAGTCAAAATTACATGTAAGGAAAATTACAGACTTTGAAAAACTCCTTGTGTGAGGGTGTGTGTGTGTGTGAGAGAGAGACCGAGAGAGAGAGAGGGTGTGTGTGTGTCATCATAATTATATGAAATAGAAATCATAAGATCAGAAAAATAGAAAAGAAAAAATAAAAGTAGGTGCTGATGTTTTGGAGTGTCAAGGACAGTAAGATGACCACCACAAAATATTAAAGGCTTTTTGATACTTTTTTCTGAAAGGAGTGCCTTTGCAACATTTCTTTTTGAATTATAAAAATAGGTGCATTAGAAATTTGTAAAAAAAAAAAGAAAAAAAAAAAGGTTGCATTATTTATACACATTTGTGTTAAGATAGATAGAGATTGATAGATAGGCACTTTATTCATCCCCTCAGGGAAATTCTCGGTATCCCATAGCTCATAATACACAAAACATATACCATAAAAGGACAAACAGTACATACACCATAAAAAAAAGACAGCCATTCAATCAATCAATAAAAGAATAAGAATAAGAATACTACTTGTGCATTAATCCTAGTTGTTAAAGAATATGTGCATTGTGTGCATTTTGTATAAATATGTGTCTTAATCCTACAAAAATATTACAAAAATAAATACAGAAATAAGAAGCTGATCATATGATTTCCAGCAAATCATGAACAACACAACATATTTTGGTGAGAAATTTTAATGGAAACAACACGGAGTGTGTTAACAAGGACACTGGCTACCCATAGGTGCCTGTCTACCTTCATTTAATTGTCAATTACATCATACCACAAATATGGCTACCTTATGAAGGGTTGTGTAAGTTTTCTCAAAAGGGCATTTCTTTCCAATCAAAAGCCAATTTGACATGCCCATTTTGGCATGGATCAAAAATTTCATTTCAATCATAGAGCCAATTGCACTAAAAAAAAATCTAAAGGACCAAACAGGACGTCCCAAATTGGAACAAACCACCTTAAAAGCGGTTACGGCTCATTTACAAGGTATCAGTCGTATTGCAAAGAAGTAACACAATCTGAATGTAAATTGAAAACATATTTGGGTCAAAATAGACAGTACACAATACCAGACCATACCTGACTTATTGTCTGATTGGACGATGTGGAAAAACTTGACAAAGTACAGAGACAGTGACCTGTTTCTCCAAATTCATAAAATGTATAATCCAGAGATAGTTTCAGGATATTTCACCTGCGTGAGGCCGGCTCCAGGGGGCGACGTAGAGCAATAAAACTGGGCTAAATGGAGTCAAATGAACAGCAGTCCATAGGACTTTTACAAAAAAAAAAATCTGCTCTCTAAATGATAATAATTCTTTTACTATGTGTATTAAGGCCCTTGTAGGGGAAAAAAATAGGGATGCACCGAAATTTCGGTAACCGAAAATTTTCAGCTGAAAATAGCAATAAAAAAAACACTTTCGGTTTTCGGTGGAACAAGTGAAAAGCAAGGCCGAAAATAGTGGTGTGTTTTGATGTCGCAATCAGTGAGTGACAGTGACAACAATCAAGATGTCGGCGGTGTGGCAGTATTTCAGAGTGTCGGAGAATGACAGAGGAAAGGCCATTAGAGAAGCGTGTTCTGCACAAAGTATCTAGAGGGGGCCATTTGCTCCGTATCGTACTAAAGCAAAAATGCCCCTCTCCCCAGTCCCCGGCTGGCCTGCACTCACATTACCTAAAGCCCAAACGCGCCCAAGCGCGACTGCCCCCGGTATGCACGTTGAAATACGACAACAGGCATGGTCCGACGTCATTATAAATCAATATAGTTCAAATACATTCATCATGTCTTCCTTTTAACTAAAATACATTTTTGTTTTTTTTAATCAGACACAGGTTAAGGGATGTTTACCTTGACAATTTCGGAGGTAACTTCAGAAAACGTCCAACTGACAGCCAGAGCGGCATGTCTGCTGGCTGCTACATTCAACCGGGTGGCCGCGCACACCGGCCGGCCCACCTGATGCTGGCCGGTGCTGCGGCCGGCACCGCGCCCACCCGGTCAGGTCTGCTGGATCTGACAGGTGCGCGGCACACAGACTGCCATATATACATTTCATCATAAATCAACTTTTGGTTATATGGGATTGCAGCAGCACAATGGACAACATGGTTGATTAGTGATTGCGCAACGCGGCCATTCGCCGGTAATCGCGCTGCTCGCATTAAACGATTTTGCTTTGATCAGCCGTTATTTTTTTTTTTTTAATTTAGGCAATAGTAAAAAAAATTGGCAAAATAAATGAAAAACTGAACAACCATTTTCAGTTTTCGGTTTTTGGCCAAGTGTTTCATTTTTTTTCGGTTTCGGTTTTGGCCACAAATTTTCATTTCGGTGCATCCCTAGAAAAAAAAAATATGGAGCCGGTAGAGGCAGGTAATAGTACTCTCTGAGATTAAAGTGGTAAATTTATGAGAAAAAGGTCACAAATTTATGGAAAAAAGCTGAAAATTTAGAGCTGGTAAAGTCAAATATTTGTGAGAGAAAGTAAAGTTTTTCCTTTTTTTGGTCAAGGAACCACATAGCTTCACTCTGCTGAATCCGGCTCTTGGTTTCTTTGGCCAAAAAAAAAAAAAAAAGTAAAAGAAAAACTATCAAGTTTTTTTACTTGTAAATTTGTGATTTTTGAATCTCAGAATTTTTTTCAAATTTTCTCCTAAATTTGTGATTTTTTTCCCTCATAAATTAACAACTTTAATCCTAGAGAATTTCTGATTTTTTTCTCAGAAATTTGTGACTTTATAATCTCAGCATTTTTAAGTTGTTGTTTGTTTTTTCTCAGAAATTTACTTCTTCAAGCGCAGAAATTCAATTTTTTTTTTCTCAGAATATTACCCCCCAGCCCTGGCTTGGCAGTTTGACCATCTCTCTCTATTGGCCTTGGTATGTCGCTTTAGCTGCTTCTTATGTAACATCCTGTGGAAAAACACAGGACAGGATACACAAACCACTTGTTGGAAGAGGTTCCATCCTCACGTACACATGAACTGATTTCATACATTATGACAAACACTTCATACATTATGACAAACACTTTCTTTGCATGTGACAACAAACAAAATTTGATAGCAATTTGACAGCAGTCTGTCAAAAATACAAAAATTTCCTTTTTTATTATTATCATTGTTGCTACTTTTATTAACATGTTTTGCTTGACAAGCAGAGATTAGTATTTATTGCCAGGAAATCTCATTTGAAATGAACTCAACTGAATTAAATGGAATTGAGAGTCACAGTGACATTTGCATTGGCGCTTTGACAGTGTACCAACTGTGGTTATATAACAGCAGAATAATATCAATGCATGTTCATCTTATATTCAGTGCATGGCTATTCCTAAATTTTGACTAAAGACTGATAACTAAAGACTACACTGCATTGCCAACAAAATTTAATCAAGCAGGCACAAAAAAAGATTAAATTAGTTGATTTTGGATGTGTGAAGTAGCTTGTTATTGTGCAAAGCAAAATTAGAGGGCAGATTTCACCTTTTTACAGCCTTTCCAGTGGTTCATAATTGGCAGCTAGATAGTTTATGAGAGTGTTTTGGAAACTTCAGATTTCAAATAGTCTTGTGCTGGAAGAGCAGTTTTAGTGATGCAGCCCACTTATGCCCAATAGTCAGACATATTCAAAAAGATCATGTCAAAGCAAAATATTCCTCCCAGTCCCAGTAGAAAGGAGATTTGTTGGCTTGGGAGCAGAAGGCCCTTGGTCAGCATTATGTCATGTCTAAGATATTGGCCATGTGGAGGAGGAGGTGGCGATCTGTGAAGGAGTGGGAGTTACAGGATGGGGGAGGCGCTACTCACTTGCCATCAGATAGGATCTGAGAGAGAGGAGGAAACGGTCATTCAGAGGACGAAAACAGCAGTTGGCAAAAATCTTCACAGTCTTTGTAAATATAAATACAGTTCCCCCTTTGTTGACTCATTAAACCTTTCAGAAATGCTTCAATGGCAGTATACCAGTTCAGTTCAGCAGAGCTGAGTGCAAAAGCAGTGCTGCTTAGAGTCTTTTCAATGAGATGGTAATTGGTTTCAAATGTTGCTGTGGTATTTCAAGTATGTAAATAAGCACCAAGTGTGTGTACATTGTAGTTACTCATAATATTGGTGCGTTTCCAGTGTTGCTGCTGAGACTTTTAACACTCGATTTGACAGCAACATCAGGACGAAATACAGGATTGTTAGTTCTTAGGTCCAGTTTGTTGTTGTTGTTGTTCTTGTCTCGTGCCTGTTTTGACTTTTGTTTGCCTGTTAACTCAACTTCCTCACACCTCTCTAAAAATGTGCAACAATATGTTCACTTTTCTCTACCTGGTGCAGATGAAATTTATTTATATGGAGACCACAGACATAATGTCTCATGTCTTTTATTTTTTTTATCGCCATCTTTATTGAACACTGTAGCCCTAAGCAAACAGTTTGGGTAAACAGGTCAAACTTAGCTACCAGGGGTTTATAAACCTACAGCTATGTGGGGACAAGGGCTCAACAATACCACTGTTCCATGGCATCTGACAGTCACAGCTTTGGCCAGAAGTCAGGAATGCAACGTATAACTGATTGCTTTGAGAAAAAAAAATGCTATTTTTTAAAAAATTAGGAAACAAGCCCCGTCATCGTTTCATGAGGTTTCACTTTTACTGACATTTGAATTGCAGTAATCCAGCAAAAACCACATGATAACAGTGGATGAAAATGACTCCATCTGTTTTATTTCACTTTAGAAGCAGCCAGCAGTGAAAGTTCAAATGTCTGTCCAGTCAGGTTGCTTGTGGGCATGACAAAATCAAAGCCCGTCCCCTGGACATTTGTGTAAGAAATGCAAACCAAAAATGCCAGAAAGGTGAACCAAAACCCAGGGCATACCAATGCTGTTCAAAAAAATGAAGAATTGCAACTCATGAGGAATTTAATTGCAAACTGAGTGAAACTGAAAATATGAAATCATGTTGTTGTTTGAAAACGTTTAAATTTAACCAGCAAAGGCAGTGAGTTTGAATGCAAATTAGTTTCCTTGACCCTCACATTTTGCGCTTTGTCATATTTTGCAATTTTCACACTTTAAGATGGCAATTATTGGCTTTTGAATTGTGATCCTTCATTTCTATGCATTTTGACATTTGTATAAAATTTGCTAAAATTACTTCATGTAGAATGGTTGCATATAACATCTATAAGAGTATGTTTTGTTTGCATGTTGTACTAAACGTATAGAACGTCTAGGCTACATGTTGATTTGTAAAAAGTTTGACCAGGAAAAAACTCTAAAAGCAATACCTGGTCTTGACTACAGCTCATGTAATACGTTAGTACTGCAAGTACAGAACTGAGTGGAATAAAATGGTCATTGCACTGTTGATATTTGTGATCACATCTTAACTTTGCATAGTCCCAGGCCTGGCATATAGTGACAGTGAGTGGTTAGGGTTAGGGTCTGTAATGCCTTCTGAACAATCAGAAGGCGTTCGACTGCAGTTCATACTCACAGGAGCTAAACCACTGGACATACAGAGATGAAAATGGAGTAGTCTTTTAAATCAAATTGTGCAAATTTCCAGAAATTTGGCAAAAAACTTAGGTGAGTGGCCCAAACAGACAAGGTGGCCCACCAGGTTTGTAATATGCTTAGGCAAGCCCTAAGAATTTAGATGCTTCTGTCATCTAGTGTGTAAGCCAACTTGGACAGATTTGTACCCTTAACACTCAGCGTGGTAGTACCGTTTTGTAGGCCATGCTGTACGCTGGGATGCTCTGCAAAGCTTTGAATAATTCTTCCCTGTTAAATAATGAATAGCTTATTTAAAACATACACATACACACACACACACACACCCAAATACACACATCTGAGGCCAAGCAAAGCATGGGTGTGGATGAGACAAGATCGAACAGCTGCACAGTCAAAATATTGAATTTCATTGAAATCATTGAGTTTTTAACTTTAATATTGATAAACAAATGAGACCATCAGTGAAAAGATTGGCTACTTCTATGTAGTTATTCTAAATGCCTGTCAATACGTCGGTGTCCCTGCGCAGTCGGACAAAGCCATTTACAGTACACAGACCTGTGTTCTGTGTGAGAACTGTCGGATCCCAATTCCCAGTGGACCTGGCTTCACTGGGAACTTCGCTCTGCTTAATGTCCTCTCTGACTTTGCTGTCGCTCCCCTCGGCCATGGCCTGGTAGACGAATGCTGTGCTAATGAAGCAACACCACACTTTGAAGCGTTTGCTGCAGGTAGTCATGGTCCTTAAGTCCTAAACTTAAGTATTTATTTTCACATGCTTTTTTGATGTCTTTCTTTCACTCGCTTTCAAAACGAGGCCAGATCAAGATCTTTGCAACACAAGGTGGTGATGCGCATGGGGAATAGTGTTCATTCTCGGAAACACCGCTTCTTTTGTTCGCAGGGGCCGCCAGAGTCAACACAAAATGAACGTTCCTTCTAGCTTTTATCCAGAGTTTGGATACTAGCTAAGCCACACACAGATGTTGTTGTCAAAGGATACTTTAGAACGTGATGCATTGACGTGGATATCAGCACAACAGTAATCTATTTTTGTCTTGTCTGGGTTGAAGTGAATTGTTTTTTACTAGCAGACTATTTCAGTCAGGCTTTGGTTGTTATCAGTTTTTCCATTGCAGACAGGCAGGAAGGAAAACCATTGTTCAGCGAAGAGTTTTAAGGCGTTTCCTCAGTATGTGACCAAAACGCTCTGCCCTCTTCAGGAACCTGCCTCACTCTTCCTTTCTTTCATACATCTCTGTTCATTGTTTCATATATGGGTTTTTTGTTGCTTTGTTGTGGTGAGCCACACTCAACTGGGATCTTTTATGCATCTGTCTTATTGAAAGTCAGGCTGAGTCTGGCTGCTTCAGTCTGGAAATATTGAGCACGGTTTGGAGGTGGATGGTGTCAGGCACTGAGTGACTTCATGACCAGCAGGCTGTCACGGATGTCGTGGGTTGAGTTTTGAACTTGCATACTCAGCACTTGAACTTGGGACTTGATCACCTTAGACACATCTTTTTAGTGTTACCCTAAATTTATCCATGATCAATTTAGGCCTACATGCCGACCCAGGCTATGTATTTAACCCTTACCTTACAGCACAACCACTTACAGGATATGGAATATATAGGTGTAGCACACAGGCAGGAAATTTTGCTACATTAAATGATAGATGAAAAAGGTTCCACCACGAATTCTAAAATGAATTTGACATGTAGTGCCAAATGTGAAATATATAAAAGGACAGTTGAGGAAAAGACTGCACTAGCATGGATTATTTGACTCAAAACAAGTTACCTGGACTCAAGTACTGAAGACCTGAGACTTGACTTGAATATGACCCTGAATTTAACATAAAAAAGACAGTACTTAGAGTTGAATATCATGTCGGGATGTGTACAGGGTTATGGAGGTTTTCTTTTATATTGTTTCCCTCTCAGTGAAAGCAGCTTTTCAGCAGACATTTCCATAGAGGACCTGAATCATCCTTTAATTGAAACAGGTAGACTTAAGGAACGCTTTAGATAGATGTGTAAGATATGGCCTTGTCCATTACTTCACCTAGTTACAGCCTGAATGTTGTGTACTGAGCTCTCACTGCTGCTGACTATACTGACCGCTGCATTTTTAATACAGCATATCTGATTGATTACTTAAGCAGAAAATAACCAAATGCATGGTAATTATATTTTTAAGCATATGTTTGGTTCTTAGGTCATAATCAGTTTACTTGCATGGTAAAGCATTACAACATGTAGTACACTTCCGTGAGTATATTGGTTATAAATCTGTCAAAACATTCTCATGGCATGTATTTGAAGGTCTATGACTTTTAATTCAAGTGTTTCAGAAATCACACACACACATTCACACAAAGGGGAATACAATACAGAAATTACAGTCCTTAAAGGGGTAGCCTAGTTCATCCATTTCCAAAAAATTATGTGGTGCTATCTTCCTCTCATCATTATTGAGTACTGGATACTGGTTTTAGAAAGCGATACCTCTAAAATGATGTTAATGATGACCTTCTTTGAATGGATTTAAGACGATTATTTTTAAGAGCGTTCGTCCACCTTGTTGACAGGAGGCTAACAGTTAGCATTTCGAGCATCCAGCCAGCATCCAGCACTCCAGCACAACAATGACAGGAAGATAGCACCACTACTGTCCTACACAACAGCTGGGGGGAAGTGAAATGATATCATTTTTCCCAAAATGGGTGAACTATCCCCTTAAAAGGTATTGTTCATTTTAACACTCCCCTGGGTCAGGTCTGGGACGACATACATTTGCGTAACCTGTCAACATAACCTGCGTAACAATGTAACATAACTGTGGTATGTGAATATCCACTGCTACTGACATGTTGTGTGTTGAAAAGTAGCATAAATTCCTGTCATCTCAAACGAAACATATGAAGGATTCAAATGAACTTAGAATTCAAAGAAAATACATTTTTCCTCTCAGTGATAACACTTGCTCATCATCAGATGAGGTGAGGGTGCAGTTTCTTTTCATTTTCATTCCAATGAATAACTAAATATATCAAAACGTAGAAAAAAAAAAGATGATTAATAGTTTTTTACTGACTGTATGCCATATTCGTAGATATCTCAAACTGGACCAATCCAGCCAATATAGCCATTTTCAACTTTGATGCCTCTAGGCATCTATACACATCTACAGACATCTAGACATCTATAGTCACAAACACATTGAAAAATATCTATTTAGTGTGACAGCTGGCAGCACAGGAAACAGCAAGAGCAGTTATCCTACAGGAAGAGGAGAAGGAAAGTGAAACAGAATGTCCATGTGAGTGTGATGAAGTTGATTTTGTTCCAAATTGTATTATTTACCTCACTGTAGAACTGTAGAACCACATAACCTCATGTCCCCTGGAGTCTTACAACACATCCTTTCCACAATAAAACCCAATCTGCAGTGGAATCTGACTGTGACCAAATGCTGCCAGAAACCTGTGTATATTGTGCCATCAGATATGTTTTTGTAACCTGTTAAAACTAGGTAGTTGACAAGTCAACCAGCGATGCTGCATTGATGAATTGGAGTTTCTGTAAATGCTTCTGCCAAATCCCAGCCATTACTTAGCGAGGCATTCACAGCTGTTACCTCCGTGGCCTTTTTGTTGGGCCAGTCAAAATTATCAGGTGAATATCCACATTCCTCGGTGTGTATTTTAACACTTCCTCAGGCAGCTTAATTGCTGCTATCACTATCACTGTGTCATCTTAATTTACCTCCATTTGGACTGGTGCAATCCAAAGGGAGTCCTGCTTACCCTGTAGTCAGAGGACTTTTGCCCTCCTGACAGACTGAACTAAGGATCACTGTGCCTGTGGGTCTGTCTGACCGTCTGTCCATATATCCAGCTGTTCAGCATTTTACTCTGAGGCAATATATCTCCAAATCTATTGGACTGATTGCCATTAAATTTGATATGTGGATTCATGCTCCCCAGAGAAAGAACCCTATTGATTTCGATGACCTCAGCACAGCGCCACCCTCAGGCCAAAATACCGACTTTGCACAGAAGAGGTCATGAAGTGTAGTCAGTGGATCGACATGATATACTCCCCCGAGGAAGAATCCTCTTGATTGTGGTGACCTCTCGACCTTTCCTCCACTGCAACCATCAGGCCAAAATTTGGCTTGTACACAACAGCATCTACAAATGTATAGATACCATGGACAGACTGACATGTAATTTGTCGAGCATACTTATGTTTCAGCTTTGGTGTCACCATCACCTTTCCACTAGCACCACTGTTATGCCAATGATATATCATTATCATATCATTATCTAGATATGAACATGCATGATATTTACATCAGAAAAGGCAACAATATGGACGATATTAGGGTTAGCAGCAAAATGTTTGATTTTATTTAATTATTTTTTTTTTAATTTTAATGCAGCCTGTTGTTTAATATAGTCTGTTCTGATCAAAAAATTACTTTGTGAAGTAACTGCATTTTTGATATCCATTTGGTATTATTATGCTGTTTTTTGTATAATGCTTACTTTTTGCAGATGTTACACTTAAGTGTGAACCCATACTGTATTACTATCGAAACATTTGGCGTAAATATTGAGGCATGAAATTGCATATCATGCAGCCCTAGTTGATAGTCTTGAAATTTTATGAGCACATTTGTGCTCTCCAGAGGATGGACCCTATCAAATTTGGTGACCTCATGACCGTTCCTGTAGTGCCACTCTTCGGCCAAAACATACAAAACGGATTCTTCCGCTACTTGCATTCCCCTCACATGCACCAAGCAACCAAGGCACCCACTTGTTTTTGACTACTCCCCCATCCTGGCACGAGGAGTTGTGTCCTTTCGTGCCAAAACAGAACTGCGTGCATGTCAGCCGTCAGCGGTAATCTGTGTGTTCATGTGCAATTTTTAGCAGAAAACGTTTGATAATCCAAAGCGTCTGTCTCAGTTGGTGTGATTTCTCTGAAGTTGGCTTGGGGTGTCTCGGGCTTTAGCTGAGTGAGCAGCAGAATGGTGAGGATGTTTACGAGGGGTCACCATAAATGCTAAATAAAACCTGTGCAGAAGCCTGGTTTGCATTTTTTATTGAGCAGTTTTAAGAATGTATTGGATTGTACTGTCATTTCCTTATTTTCAAAAAATGTAATCTGTAATTGTTTTTTGAGAATAATATTTTATTTGCTTTCCTTTTATTTGGACATCCTCATGCTGTATGAAGTTGCATCAGAACCTCACATATTCGCCACCACTTGCCAGGCAACTGTACATATGTAAGGGGGATGGGGGAAGGTGCTGCTGAGGGTGCAAACACCTTTGTCTGAAATACATACCTGAATTCAATGTGTGTTTGTGTTTGTGAACACTTTACACATTCCACAAGATGAGGTTATTAGTAGTCTGTAGAAGAATGAGGTCGCCATGTCAAGCTTTCTATTAAAATTAGATTTGAGCCAGTCAGTGTCATGCATCTCTGAGATGATGAGTTTGTTTATTATTTTTATATGATGTGTGACCAAAGAAATAATTTCAGTGTGGTGTAATGGTCTGTTAAACCTGCACGGAAAACCGCCTCACCCTGCCTTGAGGAATTTCATGATTATATATTATTGTAGCTTTTAAGTGTTAGTGTTCCATTGGTGTTTAATTGGTGT
This sequence comes from Myripristis jacobus, assembly GCA_900302555.1. NCBI lineage: Eukaryota > Metazoa > Chordata > Actinopteri > Holocentriformes > Holocentridae > Myripristis > Myripristis jacobus. The sequence goes on from OMLB01015139.1 coordinate 12,880, forward strand.
TTCAGGGGCTTCTCCACACTGACACAAACGAAAACATAAGGAGACACTGACCCCTTACGTCCTGGCAGTCCCAGCTTTATTTTCATTTCTATGGTAGATCCCAAACTTTTTACAGATTATTTGTCTAGCTGAATTCCAGGAAAATGGGTATAAAATGATGTGCAACACATCTAGATTTTTTTTTGATGTAATCCTGCAGCCATAAAACATTGACACTGACATTGACTTGACTCAGTTTAAGTGTGGCTTCAATGAGGCATTGCATTTTAAACTCTCAATTTACTTATAGGGAGATTTGAGCATGAAAATCATGAAACCTAACAATATTGAACAATATTGAATATCAGCAAGCTATTAGCATCAATCCATAATATTGGCAAAATATTATCCACCTTCAAATATACATGTTAGTTGATTCTGTGTTTATCATATTTTTGTGTGGATCTTTGTGTGTTTGTACATGTGAGGT
>OMLB01015140.1:0-19543 GCA_900302555.1 Myripristis jacobus
GGCATTACTTAAATTCTCCTAACCCTCTCCCCCTCTGTCACTCTCGTATTCTGCGCCCCTCCCTCCCACCCTGTTTTCTCTGCCTTCTCCTCTCTTGTCCTCGTAGGGTCCTGAGGGGGGTTCGTCGTGCCCGGGAGCTACGGCGGATTCCCTAAGAAGCTTCCCCACACGCAGCCGAACTACAAGAATGTCAATCAAGTTCACAATTCACTTCGCAATAAATCGTTCAATCATATCTTGTTGTTGGTGTGGGTCTTGCTAGTGAATCTTCCTCTAATGTCCACCAGCACTTCAATAGTACTTTTTTCCCTTCCTTCTTCTATAGGAAAAGACCATCAGTTACAGAGAATTAACAGAATTTTCACATGAACTCTCAAGCATGTGATAATGTGTCTTTTGCAGAACGGACTGCTTAGAAGTCTGGGGTTCAGATGAACAAGGCATTACTGGCATAACTATACTGCACTGCTGCATTTATGTGTATACATGATCATATGTCCTCTTTCCAAAGAGATAAACAGCATCAACAACTTTCATTAACCTCCACTGAACGGGCTGTTATCATCCTTGTGTCATTTCCCCACTTGTCCTGGCTGAGTTTGTGTATCCGAGGTTTGAACAAACATAGCTCTGGTCCTGTCATTGAGGAGGCAGGGCAGGCCAGCGTGATGATCTCCCACCCTGCCTGTGGGGAGTTTCAGTTTAGCTTCAGACTAAAAGCTGTTTCAGAGGCCTCTTCACCTCACCAAGGAAAATGCCTGAAGGAAGGACTAGCTATACATGAGATAAATGAAAAAGATTTGTGTGGTGTGTGTGTGTGTGTGTGTGTAGGTGTGTGTGTGTGTGGGTATGTGTGTGTTTCCTGACCTGTCAAGGTTCAGTTTGTGGGCCAGCATCCTCCAGTCGTTGCCTCTGGTCTGTGGTGCGTCCAAACTGCCACACAGCTTCTGTCTAATGGACAAAGGGATCCGAAAGGCATTGGGCCCCACTAAGGTAGTGATGCTACTGGCTGGGTCCATCAGGGATGTGTCTATGCACTGGACCTCCTGGAAATACAAAAAAGACAAGCAGGTTATACCGCATTATACTGCATTCTACGGCAATACTGCATCTCACTTTTCAGTTTTGGCCCCCATGTAGAAAGTGTTTCATGACTGAAAGTCTATACCACAGTCATTGTGAAATGCCCAGAATACATGTGTATAATGAGAAAAATGATTTGTTTCTCAAATTTGTAGTTTGTGGAGAAATGAGGCTGCTGAGGATTATGGTAAATTCACTACACTGCTGCTCTAACAGGAGAGACAGAACAGTAATTAGGAAATGGATATGGGCCATCTGCAAGAATGCATTAAGGGTTAAGGACATGCAGCTGCAGTGCATTCTGGTGAAATTGTGTAATTTAAAATGTGTAGTATATGTATGAATTATAATATATATACCCATGCGGTGAAGTAGTGAGGTTAAATCAACCATTTTCTATTTGTATACAGAATGTGCACCGCACAGACTGTATAATGATCATTTCTGCATATTGAATTTTAATTTTAGCTTGGACATGATCTATTCCTTTCTGGCTCTGATCTTTCCATAATTCCTGCTTTCCTCCCTGCAGCTTGCCATTGTAACCAATTACAGATGGGTCTCCTAATTAATACAAGAGTGCAACAAATGCAAAGATCTGCTCTCAAACACTTTCTCCCTCTGCTTTTCTCTCCCTGCCTATATCTTGGTCTCCATCTCTTTTCTCTCTGTCTCTCTTAATATCCCTGAACCTTCATCCCATTAATCTACCACTCCTGGGCTGAAAGGAGGTAGCAGTCTAATGAATGTGGCTTGGCTGCCAACTGCCACTGTTGATGTAAATGATTACTATTTACAGCATCTACTTAGCCTCAATTTACAACAGAAAGCTCTCTGCTGCTCGAGATTGAATGATTGATGCAAAGGGACATCTTTATTTTTCTGCTGAAATAATAAAGGCTTAAGACCCTTTGTGCTCTCCACTATTCAACATAGAAAAGACTGCAGGCTGGCTCAGGATGATCCGAGTCTATGTCTACAGCATTTTATCATTTTATTTAATACATATATAAGACAGAAGAGTTTGCAGTAGCCAATGCAGGAAAAAAAAAATGCAAAAAGGAGTATTTCTATCATGGATTGTATGCTTTTGTCCCTCTGCCAACTGAATAACTTTATGAACAAAAACAAAAAGTTGCAATCTCAACTTCTTCTGGCAGATGCAAAGCTCACCAAAAAAGGGCTGAGGACAATTTAGGAGTGGGTACTGATGAGTCATGTCATCCTGTAGTGCATCCTGACTAGTTGGCGTAGTTTTCTGGGATAAGCATGAGAGAAAATGAACTTCTCATCCACTCTTGCTATAGTGGCAGAGAATGCTATAATGGGTTACTTGTGTGAACGAAAATTCATTTTTGGCATTCATGCAGTGAAGAGCTGTTAGCTTTTGGTTAAAGAATGATGTTGTGCTTTCCCTCATATAACCCTGAATAATGTTACAGGAGGAGATTAGGGCAGTGGTGGGATGGCCGAGATGAGCATTAACGAGGGAAAGAGGTAAGTGAGGGCTTATATTTTAAATGGAGGTAATACGATGGGATAATAAGAAATGAGGAAGGATCAGGACTGTCTTCTTTGGCAAACAGAGATTAGGCACAGGCGAGCTCCTTGCATTAGTGGGTGAGTTTTTTTGAGCTCTATGATCACGACAGAACAGCTCTGTAAATTAAATGGAGATCTCATCCCAAAACTATGGGGAAACTTGGACGAATGCCTAGGGTTGCAAACTTTTCAGATGTGAGTGATTCTGTCATTCTAACTCTGCTCAGAGGTCAACCATGTGTGTGTTTACAGTGTGTGTAGCCTCCTCTGCTCCGGCAACTGCTCTCCTACATCAGAGATTGTGTAATTATACGTTATTTCTTATTTCTTTTTTCTTAAAGTCAGGAATTTCACTTTTACTTAAGTACATTCTTGATTGAGTGAGCGGTCAGTCAGCAAAGATGAGAAGAGGATCTAATTGGTTTTAATTCGATGGCGCACATTCTGTCATTTTCAGATTTCCCATAAAAGGTGCACAACGAAAAATTGCAGATGGTGGATGGAGGCAAGGACTCAAGAGGCAAAAAATGTGGAGCAAGTGTTGAAAAACAGGGAATAATATCAGTGGGTTGGCCTGACGATGAGAATAATGAAGACTCAGCCGTCATTTTATGTGCTAATTCTTTTGTCAGATGAGTCTACAGGGTCCTTATTTCAATGAATCCTCAACAATTTTACAGAATGGGCCTTTAAAAGAATAGATAGATAGAAAGATTACTTTATTAATCCCCAAGGGGAAATTTAAAAAGCAGCAGCAAAGGGAGAAATACATGACAATGGAGAGAAAAAAAACACAAATCATGGGACACAGACGTAAAATACATAAAAACACACAGTGATAACAGATAATAAATATGTTGATATTTATTATCTATTATCACTGTGTCTAGTTGGAGCCGTGTTCTCTCGTCCTTTTATAACTGCATCGATAAGATCACACCTAACACAGTTACAGAAAAGTAACACAGTAACTTTTACTGCGAGTACATGTTAACTGAGCTACTTTTTACTTTTGCCCCGGTCGATGTTTACAGCAGTACAGCTACATCACCTTCAGTAAAATATCAACAGTGCTTCTACTTTAGTGGCTATATGTATTACTCTTTCCCCCGCTGTTCTATATGGTGTAAACAATCTATTCCTCTTTGTCAACATACCTGGTTAAATAAGGCTACAAAAATTCTGACAATGTACAATGCCATTATTCATGACACCACGGGGGGAATTCAAAGCAGTGATATTGCAGAAAAACTGTCTGACCTCTGACCAAAACTGTTCATACATGCACACACACACACGCAGACACAGACACACAAACACAGACACACACACGCACGTACACACACACACACACATACACGGTGACTTGCAGGTTATATGGCCAAGCCAAATCAAAGACTGGTTATTCCAGTGGTGTTATGTGACCTCTAGCCCCAGTATGAATGATTGAACAGAGTCGCAGAACCATAGCAGGAACCCTGACTGTCTGACAGCTGGAGAATAACTTTGTGACTTTAAGACTTTTGCTAGAGGATGGGAAAAGCTAGTGGAGGAATGCAGAAAGAGCCTGTGCATGTGTGTGTTTATGCGTGTTTTTTTTTTTTTTGTTTTTTTTTACCTGCCTGTGATCTTTTTTTTTTTGCACACGTATAAGTTTATCCTTCTGTGTGTACAGCCAGCAAACAATGTGTCTCGTCGTGAATGTCGATGATGACCTCACCTCCTCCAATGTGTTGCTGAGCTGAAAGATCTGTCCCTCTCCTTCCACCTGCCGTACACACAGTTTACAGCTGATCTCTGTGGTGGCCGAGCTCAGTCTCTCCAGGGTGAAGGTACAGTGGAGCGTTCTCTGGCTGCCGCTCCACACCTGGTAGAACGGGATCTCCTGCAAATTGCACAGAGGATATACGGATGTTTCCGCGGCATGTTGTTCCATACTGTGCAGACAATTCCGATGAAGCATGACTTGTTATGTCTCATGAAAAATTCAAATGTGCGCTGTGCTAACTCGTGGTAACCAGAGAGCTGCTTAGCAGTATTTTATGCTCTCATCTGTCACTTATTTATATTTCTTGCGTGCTGCTGTTCTTTCTGCTGCATACATTAGTTTGACGAATACTTTGGTAACAGCTGTACAACTCCAGAGGGCGCTCTTTAGTGTCATTATGGCTGCAATACTGGGGCCAAACTTACTTGACGTGAGTCTTGTACTGTCTGTTGGAGACTGAGGCGGCTGCCCAAACTTAACAGGGGCTGAGTTAGGGTTTTGACAGGATAGAAATTTTGAGTGTATCAGCTAAGTCAGGTCAGATTTTTAGCCTCAGGTTTCAGTCTTCCTACCCCTTTGAAATTTTAATGGATATTGTATATATGTTGTAGTCTGAAGGCATGGATTAATGGATTTGTTAAAGCAGCATTTTAACTTAACTTTGAAGTGAATTTTTGGATAAATTTCATACAATTTATGTTAAATTTAGATTTTCCGCCCAGTCATCATCTTACTCTGAAGACAGCTTGTGCTACACAGATTACAGTTAATGAGAAACCTAAAGATAAATGGTACAATATAAATGTGCCTTTCACAGCTGGTTTTAGATTCCAGCTCAACTGTACATCCCCCATATAAATGTACACAGTAAACACTCCTTACACAATATTAGAAAAACACACACTCATATACAGTAGTCTCAAATGAGATTTCTCCTTTCCAAGCCTGGTACACTGAAATATCTTCAAAATATACACTGGAGGAAATTACTGTGGATAGAATATAACCGTGAATGCCAATATTTAAAATACACATGTTCACACTGTGATGTTGCATCTAATTATCAACTGCTTTTAAGAGAGTGTATATTTCAGTCTTATTAAGGTATATCGGCATCTCACCTGATACTTAGCGATCAGTTTGCTCTTCCAGTGTGTGTGTGGTACGTCGTGGATAGACAGTCTCAGATTGTGTGTGCTGTCTTTAAAGTTCAGAGTCTTTGGCTCATCCAAAAGCTTCCCTCCCATCTGGGTCTCCATCTGAAGAACCTCCTACAAGGCAACAGCAACAAAACACGTCACCGACTCAATCTCAAAGTCCCTCTCTCCCCTTTGCTAAATCTTGAGACATTACTGTTACGCTTTGGCATGCACTGAACCAGATACTTTTCACACACTGGAAACCCTTGCAGATGTTTTCAACATGCATATGCGTTTATCCCCAGTCAGTCCTGCTGACAATGCTGTTTTAACTGCTAGGAAATACACTGCAACATTAAACTCCAATATCTCGCAGTTCATTAGATTAGTCTGGGCATTACTTGTAACGCTCAAGAGAGCCAAAAACAGTGGAGAAAATCTCCTAATCTCCTCATGGGGATAGAACTAAAGGGCAGTAGTACATCAGCAAGGATGTGGTGTAAAGCGATACTTATACGGTGGCATCATCTGTGCAATAATTGAATATCATCTGAAATCTTTGAAACTCACCTGTCATTTAAATTGTGTGCCGCAGATGTATGAAAAGCTTGGCTCTGCTAATTGTGTTAAACTAGAGAGACACATTAAGCTGCTTCAATAAAAACCATCAATTAGTAATGCGCCATCAGTCAGCATATTACTGTTATGAGATGCAGGGAAATTGAGCACACCTTGGATACAAGACAGTAAAATCTATTAGCTCCTATTGACTTTAGGAGTTCACCTCATTGAGTCATAATCCTTATGAAACTGACATACTGCATAAAAAAAGTGGACTGAATTGTCAAAATTTTGAGGCACTGTTTTGTTCTTTCCATCACCCTTTCTTCCTATTCACAAAGATCACTATCTGACCAATTTTCCTTGTGCACAGTTAAAGAACACTGTAGCTAGCATGCTCACTCAATACATGCATGCTTAAACTGGGGTTTTGTTGATCAATTTAGCATGCATGATAACATGAGAGGAGAACAAATTCAGTTGATGTACACCTGTGTCCATTTGATAATCCTTGTCCATATTGTGTACTTTGCCAGGCAGCACCGTTCACTTTGCTGTGCTGCAGTTGTTTCAATAATACATTGCACAGGTCTTGTGGGAATGTTGCTCATCCTTTTTAAATTTACTACTGTATATCAACTAAGCCTGCACCACAAGGGTGCCAACAAGTATGCCCTATGCCCTACAGATACTGGTGTGTTCACACACATATCAAAACACACACAAACATGAACTCCTTTACAAACACATGCACTGAAGCACTTATGAATGACCACACACACGCACACACACACACACACACACACGCACATTGTCGAGAATGTGAGCGCACACAGACACGATTATTATTTGGAAGAGTGAGTTATTAGTATGTCTTCTGATGCCTCCCACAACCTTTGCAAAATAATCAATTCCTCCTCCCCATCATCTTCCTACGCTGCAGCTCTACTGTAGACATACAGAGCAGGCATTCCCTTTGAAACACCAGCCGATCAATTACGCTACTCAAAGACTCCATCATTAAAAAGTCAACCTCTGAACTTTGTTTTCCAACTACAATCGCCCGTTTGAAATGGTAAAACTGGGTGTGTGTTCCCATTTGTGTGTGCCTGCGTTTGTGCACGTTTGTGTGTGCCGCACTGACACTTGACTTACCATTTCTACTGTAGCATAAATTACCAATGTTAATCTCCCATATCAGATGGTCCCTCCAGTGTTCTGAATGTGTTTAAATTCTAAAGTGCCCGCTGTTTTGACATTGTTTGACCCGTTTTTGTTTACCACTCCCTGGCTCATTTGCAGAAGATTAGAGGTGAAGAAATGGCTAGTTATGACTGTAGTGAAAGTATCACTTCTGTCTAAGCAGCGATATATGTTACTTCAAATGCAGCTTAACTAGGAAGATTTATTAGTATTGGTGGTCCAAGCTGGAATCAAATCCCAGATTGGATCATAAATAATACACAAGACAAACAGCCTGAAATATCATACTTTCCTCTTCCTTACTTTCAGGGAGAGACAGCTTGATGCTTGATCACTTGACGAGTTCCAGCATGTATATCCTATTGTTATATAAACAGAGTATGTCTGTGTGTTTTTTCAATTTATTCACTTTGATTGAAAAACTGCAATTGGACCAGTTTTAGTGCTTTTGGCCAAACTTTTACGTCCATTAATAAACAGCAATAAACAGAGCAATAATGGACTGATCGTCTGCAAGCACACTGACAGAGGCGAGGCATAACTCCCATTGTTTTCTGCGGCTTCAAAGCGCTACTATTGGCAGCGACGGTATTCTGAAGCAGATCTGAGGGTGGCGAATGCTTCTTGTTACCTACGCTTTGCTGCGTGCGCATTCATAATGCGGCAATGTGATCACTACGTTAGTCTATCATTTTTCTTCTGAAATGTGAAAAAAAGAGATTATTTACTCTATAAAAAGATTATTGACAAAAGTTGCAATTTAGCCAAGTCTGTTATATCACCACAAAGTGAGGTATTTTTTTCAAGAATCGTGAATGAATTGAATCAAAGAATTTCACATTGATTCTGGCCAAAGTCAGAGCAATTAACTCTATTCATTTTTTAACATACTGATGTAGCTAAATGGCAGAATTCATAACTGATGCACTGATGCAATCAATGAATCGTTACACCCCCAGAGTCTGGGCATGAAAATTTGGATAAATTAAATGGCAACTCAACCAAAATTCATGAATGTGTGTTTCCTCCAGGTGCGACACTTCACCTTGAGTGCATCCTGTGTGTCGTCCAAACAGTAGACCCTGATGTGATAGTCCAGTGTCGTGCAGGATACTGGTCCAAACACAGCCAGTTTGAGCCTCTTGGCGGCTGCCTTGCTGACTGACTGGCCCACCAAGCAGTAGGTCCCCAGGGTCTCTGTGAGGATGTGGCACGCCTCCGAGTCCATCTGCACATAGCAGGGGGTGGTGAAGTTCTCCTCTCCCACCACCACTACATCCTGTAGGAACAATATGGTCAGTATGTGGCACGTCCAGACATATTCAGCCTGTTGCAAATCATAATCGGAGCTCTCTTTGAAGCCTTTTGTCATTAATTCAAACAAACAGGGTTGCATTTGTAGCCTAATTGATGTGTTCCTCTGTCATTACCGACAGGCGATTTTAGTGAACTGGCAGCGCCGACGGGTGTACAGAGGTGGCGAGAATAAATAGGCTACATGTTGTTTAACATCAGAAAGACCAACTGACAATACTGAATTTTAATCATTTTAGCTTTAGGTTCTTTTAAATAAGATAATAAGCACAGTGTGATACCTGTACTTTGTGTTTTAATTTAGCTGAGGAAAACCAGTTACAGGGTTTTGTTGATGCATTTATTCATCTAAGTTTGTGCCTCCAGACATCAAACTGAAATTTCAATTTAAACGTATTCCTGTCTGTACATCTGACTTCTAAAAGTAAATCAAGGTTTCCATTAGGAGACAGATAGCACTTGTTGTGAGCTGTTGTATTGTGCTTGTCTGTGAAGTGTGTTCAATTTCACTGTGATTATCTGTGAGCTGTTGCTCATGTCATTTCTACCTCTCTGTCACAGCGTGAGTTATGGTAAATCTATATGGTTCTTTGGGCTGTGGGAGGATGCCCAAACATACTGCCATCTTTTTATATGAGTATCGAATTTCCAATTAGTTGTTCATGTATGCTATGCGTGTCCGTGTGTGTGTGTGCGTGTGTGTGTACGTGTGTTGCCTTGGGTGTGGACGATCATGCAAACCTGTGTGTTCCATGTATCTGTGTGTCACTGTGTGGTGCAAATATTGGGTTTTGTACCACAGTTCATGTGGAGTTGTGCTCCCATAGATAAGTTGAATCAATAGAAAATGGTAGGAGAGCAACATGGTATGAATCTGCTATTACTGGTAATCACAACCATGGCTGCTTCCCCCCCTGATGTGAGGAGAATTCAATTATCTTCCATTCCCTGTTTTAGGGGGAAACATACTGATGGAAATGGACATTTTACTGCAATAAGAGAAAAATAAATTGACTTCCTGGTGAAATTCCCCTTTTCACTTTTTTTCTTCTCCCACTCTTTCTTTTCTTCCCTTTCTCCCTTCTCTCTTTTTTCTGTCTCTCTCTATCACACACATATGCATACATAAAGACACACAAACACATGTGCACACAGACACACAGACACACACAAACACATGCACACACAGACACACACACACACACACACACACACACACACAGAATCGTATGCATGGCTAATTGTGCAGAGACATTGTGTTGAGCTGTGATAAGCAATAGAAGACAGAATGCAGGGGCCTTGTAGACACACTGATGCTGCAAGACAGCCTTATCACACACACCCACACACACACACATACACACACAGGGATACACATACACACGGACAGAGAAACGGACATGGACACATGCATGCACAGTCACAAACACACACACATACACACACATGGAATGCTGAGGTAGAGATTTCATGCTGGGAAGCACTGCAGAAGAGAGTGAGAGAGAAGGATAGGAGGAGGGATAGAAACACAAGAAGAAAGATGAGAGAGGAGGAGGACGGCTGGAGCATAACAAATTACTTCTGATAGGAGTCTTCAAACCCCTGCTTGTCTGGTAGCCTGTAGGCACTTTACATATTTACCAAACTTTTTCTGTCTTTCTTTCTTTCATTCATTCTTTCTTTGTTTCTTTCTTTCTCACCCTGCATGCATGTAAGTGTGTGTGTGATGCACGCAAAAATTTTTCCTATCACACCTCTCTGTGGATTGTTAATTTCTGATTGGTCAGCTGTGGCATGCTGCAGTCTGACATTTCTGAATAACGGCTGTCCTTATAAATAAGAGACTATGATACTATGAACAGTCTCTTTGATTTGATTTATCACTCCTGCTACTATTAATCAATCTCGCTAACAATAACATCTGCCTGAGCCAAAAAGCTGCCAACAATTAATTAATTTAGAGAACATGAAATGTTTGATTCATGGCTGGAGGCTGAACTGTCACCAGTACAGTGAAGAACACCAGAAGAAAAACAACAATGACGACAAGGAAGATGGTAGACTACAATGTGTTGTGGGCTAACTGAAACATTACTAATGCATATGGCCTCCAGGTCTAGTTGCTATGGATGCAAATAGATTATATGGTCTATTGGTTAATAAAATCTGAGCGCTGCTTATTTTGTGTAAACGTCTTCGGTACCTCTTTGCGCATAAAAGAAATAATCCATTTGTGCAAAAGAAATAAATATGATCGTCCAACAACTCACCTCCCACTCCCCCATGGCCAGTTGGTTTTTCAGCTGTATGAGCCAGTCTTCCTGGTCGTTGTCAGCACAGTGGTGGATGGTGAGGATCACTGGTCTGGTCAGCAGGGCTCCTGGTGGCCCACAGCTCACCACCGGACTCAGCACTGTCTGGATGTCCTCCACTGGGGGTCTGGGGAGGACAGATAACACCGAGGTGAAATGGCAGTTTAGAGCAAACTGTTAAATGGCTGTTCTGATCGCTCAACCTGCTCGCCCTGTATGCACTACATGTATTGATTTACACAATTTTAGAATGTACTGATTTCACTTCTGTCTCTTTTGCTGAACTGTTAAATTTTTATTTATGGAGGATTTGGAGATGAATGATACAGATGTAAAGTTAGTCTAGAGTAGAATAGGCTAGCCCAGTTTAGAAGACAAAAAATAGAACGCAGAGCATAACAGAGTGAGAAAGGAGAAGTGAAATAAAACAGAATTGATTAGATTACAGCAAACCAAAAAAAAAAAAAACATGGTGGAACAGCACAAATTCAAACAGAAGATGACTAGTCAGCGGGGGCTCCAGCTGAACCACAGCAGGAGTCAGCAGTTCACAGGACGCGAATAAAAAATAATTTACCACGGAAGCCAGGTCACAGGATCTACTTTCTGCTTGCCAGCTCACCTCCATGGGACCAGTGAGACTTGCTAGCCACGTTACAGCACAGCAACAGAGTGCTGCCTGATGCACTGGCTCCAAACCCATTTACTGAGACTACTTTAGAGATTAAACAATAAACTGTATTAGTATTTAGGCAGCCATTTAATATTAAAGTGCAAAGTAATGATGACGAGGCAAAGTCTGAAACTACTGCAGCACAAATAGAAATTACTGTCTACACTGTCCTAAAAAATACTGTCGCTAAATTCCAATTTACATTCCAATTTGCCTATAAACACAAACTCTTCTAGTGAATGATGACTTTTTTAAATTAACAAATGCACATAAATTATGCAATAAAAAATAAATAGACAATTTGAGAATGTTGAGACTATATCAAGACATAGCCTACTAAAACTCAAATCAGATAATTATTAAATACTTAGAATAGACCTCTCAAGGGCTATCATCAGTTCAGGGCTTTTGGATTACATTTGGACGTTTATAGTGATGAGTCCAAAACCCACAAAAAAGTGCACAACACTGTCTGCTTCACTAGAGAGGGCAAGCTCAGGACTGATCATCCAAAAAAAGGGATTAGAGCAAGGTTAGACTTTCAGGGCTAGAAGATACTCTGCGACCCTGTAGTGTATTTTTAGGGAGAGAAAAAAACAAACAAACAAAAAAAACAATACTTCAAAGCTCTATCTGCTTACACTGCAATGCCCTCTTGTGGATGCAAACCGAAAAATGTGAGAAAACTCAGTATTTGTTGCATGAAGTGATTTCAAATTCATCTACATTTCTGCTCCAAAAATCCTATTTGATTTTGTTTGTTTGTTTGTTTAAGTAGGGATAGTAGTGGTAGTCCTCTCATATGTGTAGAATGATCCATTCACTTTCCAGCCTTATGCTGCAGAAAATATTTATTGAGTGAGAAAGAGCCCACATACAAAACATGAGGCTCACTTGTAACGGTATTTTTTTCTTTCTTTTTCTTTTTTTTTTTTTTTTAGCCCACCTTATATCAGGAGGCACTAATCCTCAGAAACATTATCGATTCAACAGCTCCATGTTGCTGGAGCTATTGACCCAGGAAGAGCTCACATGGATAGGGGAAACATGGTGTACTGAGATATAGACAGTATGACTTGCGCTGTAAAAGCATGCACGTTTTTTTTAACTCTTAATGCGCTGAAGTGCTATTGATTTTTGTGTGGATTTTAAATTTGGACGGAGTTATAATGTTGCTTTGTGTGGTAAAACAAAGAGTGATGTCTGAGGGTTTTATCTTAATGAGGTAAACCGCCTGATTCTGGCTCGTTCCATATGAAGTCAGTGTGGATGCGTGATTTACTGTTGACTGAGATGAACACACAAGACAGAGAGGAGGTCTGAGAAATACTGTAGTGCACTGCAATAGACTTAATTCTTTCTGACTCCAGTTGATTCAAGAGAGGCGAAGGGGGATTCCTGAGGGGAGAATGGGTCATATAGGGTTTTCTGACCCATACTGTAACATGTGTTCTTTCAGCTCACCTTTTCCAGAGGTCTTAACGCTTTCCACAGATATTTACAAACTACCATTGACAGTTGCTGTGGACTTTAACACTGGTTCAGCTGTGTCAGTGGGTAAAACACAACAGCACAAAGATACAGAGAAGCAGCATGTCTGCAAAATAAACGGTATAGCTTTTTATTGACCGTCAGTTTCTGAGAGGAAAGGTGGAGCACATCATCAGGAAATGTATCGATTCTGCCAAATGAAGCCCTCACATCTCTCAAATGTTAGCTGTTCACGCAGTGGGAAAACACAAAACCCCCCACATTGTTATTTTCACATTGGTTGTCATTTGTGTGTGCATGTGGGTATGAGTGCATGTGTGTGTGCACGCATTTGTGAGTGTTTTTCGCAGGCAGTGGGTTTTGGACGTTTGCCCTGGCTGTTTCATGAGCCCTCGGGGTTGTGGAATTTACCCACACAACAGTAGACCAGGTATGCTTTCAAATGATGGGCAAAACAATCCACTAAAACTGAAGCTGGGACATTTTCACACAACAGCTGTAATACAGAAATTTTCTCCCTCATGCATTAACAGAAAGCTTTAGCTCCCTTATGCACAGGGCTTTGGAATAAAGGATTACAGGACTTGTAACAGGATTACAGTAATCCCAAAAATGGCCACTAATCTGTTACAGTTACTGTGAAAACACAGTAATCAGTTTGCATATGTTTTCAAAAGAGAGGTGATTGAGTTTTGGATCACTCATAAACATGACAGGCAAAAGGATCTTTTAGCTTGTGAAATAACAGCCTCTAGCAGTCTTACATCTCTTTAAGTACCGGTGCTACATTTTGATAATAACACTAATCAAATACAATTCTCCAAACTGGTTTAGATGGCTAAACTGCATATTCTATGGAATTTGGCATCGAAGGAGCGCACAGTTTATTAAAAGCAATGACATCATACTACTTACTGTGTTTGACTGTGTTTCTGTGGATTACATCAGAGATTAAAATTTTAAGAAGGTAATCACTAATCTGTAGAATATTGCATCGTAATCTCCTCAACTCTGCAGAAGTAGGAGTTTTAATCCCGCCATTAGCATACTGTGGGAATCTTGAGGTGGTTAATTGACCTCTGTTGACTGTGTCACCAAAAGACGGTGTGCATGGAGAGAATCACACAGCAAATAATGATGATTTAGCCTCACTGCACATCTGAAGCTAATGTCATGCTGTGAAGCCTTCCCCACGCAGCCGTACAAACAACCCTGAGAGGCAGCTACACAGGAGGAGAGATAGAGTGATGGGAGAAAGTGGGAGAAAGAGAGTAGCGAAAGAGAAAGATATGCAGACAACGAAAAACACAGAAAGACAAAGACCAAGGAGAGAGATAAGCAGGTTATGGAGAGGAGGAGGCAGACTGATGGAGAAGGTAAGGCACAGATTGAGTGACAAACAGCAAAAATTGAGGGACAGAGGGGGAGAAACGTACCTCAAGCTATCCTTCCTGTGCACAGTCACATACATCTCATACACTCTGCCCTGAGGAACGGCTCCTGCTGGAACAAGTAAGCTGACACCTGCAGGAGGGAAGAGGGATGGAGAGATGGAGGGATGGAGGGGGGGAGACAGAATTCTCGCATTAGATTTACTAATTCCACCGCACGCATCTGAATTATTGAATGGGCAAAGCATTATAAGCTAATTAATCATCACGATTAATTATTGACTAATCATTATTAAAGGCAACTCATGTAAAACTTTCTCCTAAATATATCATCAAGTGAATTGTGTTACAATGTTTCATAGCTCCTGAGAGCTGCTTCCTATCACTGCGTTTCATTATTCATTATTTTTCCCTGCCCAAAGCTTTTAATGCCTGACTTATGAGTCGACCAGAAGTTATTATTATTTTTTAATCTAGCTTGAGAATATCCAAAGGCAACTGTGTGTAGTATGATGACTATGCAGCGGTTGGTGCAATTGGCGGGTACAGTTAATCATATTTCCCATAGTAGTAGTAGTAGTAGTAGTGAAAGTACTAGCAGTAGTATACTAGCACTAGCTGGTAGGTAGTAATCATGTCTTGCTTAGAAGAGAGCAAAGAGAACTAAGAGTTGAGCTCCTTTGTTGTCAGTGTAGTGATGAACAAATGAAAAATGCTCTTGGATCTTAGCCACATTTGTAACTACATGAATTGATGGTGTTGTGTGATGCAGTTAAACGGTGCAAGAAATCACAGTAGACGGCAACCAGAGTCATAATTAAGCAGACTGAAAAAAAAAAAAAAAAGTGTGCACGGTGCACTAAATTTACCGGAGTTGGGTACAATGAGGTGTCCTCCCTGGTTGTTGAAAGATCCATGAGCAGTGCAAGAAGGGTCTCGTGATCGGGCCAAGCTCTGGCTGCGAAAGTTCATGGTATCGCTGTTATCCAACAGAGACTGGGTTACCTAGGAATTGAAAGGTAACAGTCAGTGTGACAAGGAAAGCATGAATTGGGCATGGTGCTATGGTGAGATATAAAGGATCATGGTGTCTGACGGAAATCTAGCAGTAGATGTGAACGGTAAATAGTAAAAACCAATTAAAAGTCTAGTTTTGGCTGGCAAAATCAGTTGCAGAGCAGCTCAGATGTATCCATCATAGAAATCTCATTTTTAACATGCATACACTCTAGTGCCATGGGTCATGGACTGGAAATACACCACATAGATGCAGATGCATAAAGCAGATATACTTTGGGTTAGAGAACAACCTTTTACAATGGCTATCATTCAAAACTGTACTGCCAACCTCCGTTCATCAAGATTCACAGTATTCATTTTTTTTTCACCAAGGGCCTTGGTCAACCGGGAGGTAAAATAAAGGAAAGCATTGACAGCAAAGAGTAAATGTTCAAAGGCTAAGTCATCAAATATTTAAGGTATTTCACTTCTGCCAGTTCTGTTGATCTAACCTCAGGCTCTTGTTGCCACTAGGATTTTACTGTATTTTGTAATATATTTTTGAGTGGCCAAATGAACTGAAATGCTATAGGGTAGCAAACTGTTGGTGCCTGGAAGTGCTGCCACAGGGCAAAGCTAGCTTTCAGTGATGAGAGGATGGAATTACCATAGTCCAATAACACCTCCTTAGGGTAAGTGGCACGAGCTGTTTTACATTGCATCTTGTAAATGTCTGTGGTGAGATGCAAGCTACAGTTCCAAGATTTAGGAGTTTATACCCATAGCAAACAGGGTTGATAGGGATTTGTTGCACTGTGTGTAAATCCATAGACAAGGCCAATTAATAGTCCTAGAGAAGTGCAAAAAGTGACATATTTAAAAATCTTTCAAACAAGTAAAATCAATAAAAAAAAAAAGTGCTGGCGATTTGTGGAGCCTAGACCCATTGAGTTTAGCACCTACACTGTGTCAGAGCAGGTGCTGTGATGGTGACAAGTGGTCTCATTTGTGTCACACTCCTGACAACTGGCATGTAGATGAAAGGGCAGACAGAGAAAATTGGCGGAATGAGCCTGGTGTATACTAATGGTGTTTGGTTTTGTATATATGTGACTGGGAATATACAAATCCCATGCTTTAACGCTCCTGCAGTGTGGACAAACCCTAAAGCCTCACCTTAGGAGACAGTTTTGATGTGAAGTCCCCTCCTAGGTCATCCTGCGGTGTGACCAGACCTGAAGAGTTGTAGACTTTGATCTTCAGGTTCGGCAGGGGGTCCAAGAGAGGAGAGTTGGTCATAGGGATTTTGTCAGATACGTCGTGTAGAGCGTACACAGGACCGCGATACATGGCTGCTGCATTGGTCAAGTCAGGAGGAGCTGTCAGAAGATCAGCTAGAGTTGAAGGGGTTAAGAAAAAAGGGTAACAGAGACAAAATGATGAGGAGCAAGGAGGAGCAAATTATATGATAAGTAGCACAACTTGCAACACAGTAGAATATCAGTGAGAAGCAAAAGGGTGAGGAAAAAGAGAGAAGGAAAACTTCAATATAAGTTATCAAGACCTTGTATAATTTATATTAGATAGGGGTATTCACTAGATGAAGGAGTGTGTGGGGGGAGGGGGTATCTCGATGCGACAAATTTATTGCTAAAGAAACAAACAAGTTATTAGGTCATATCTAAATGTGTACTTTCTGCTAGAATTTGCACGGCTCCGTTTCCTAATGTATCATCATAGAATGGTATTGACCCGTTCAATTGAAGTGATTGAGCTCTGGAGAGCACAAAGCGTGAAGCGTTTTCTTTATGTGGCATAGAGCAACTCTGACTTTACTCCCACAATCAAAGAAGCTGTCACACTTGAATCCGGTCCCCCTCTATTCAGAAATGCTCAGCATGTCACACTTCATTTGTGTTAGTCAAATACTGTTTCTGCACCTTTGCCTTACAGGCAGTGATATTTATAAAACATGACAGTATTGCATGTTAGCACCCTTGAGCTGGTCTGTTTGGATTATGTTAATAGGATATCTGCGTTTTCATGTTTATTGTGTTCTGAAAACTGCAATATCTTTACCCTAATCTTCCATACAGCATGACAGTCAACGTGTAGTGGACTCATAGAATCATCAAGGTTCATCATAGCACCCTAATGGCTACAAATGTGGATTTTGCTAAATGAATATCAAATTTTCAAGGCCATTAAGTCCAATTTGCAATCCAATTCTGAACCCTCGTTTTCTCTACATAGCAACATACTGTCAATGGAATAGTAAGTGTCATGATATGTGACCAAATACCAGGCATGTTTAGGATAAAGAAACATTCAACTTTGCTGAAAATGAATCAAGGCAACAGCACAAAACTCAGTTTAAGTAAGGATGTAGCAAAAGACGGTCATTATACATATATACAACTGATAATGTCAACACTGCGATGAGTTAAGTAGAAATGTTTGAACAAAAGTATCTGAAGGTATGGGCACCAGCATGAAAATGGTGTGCAACTTATAGGCAATATATAAAGCCAAATGTGTTTATCTATTGAGTAGACCTGTTTCAAATTTGAATGTAAAGATGAATCATTTATAATAAAACAAAACAACACAAACCCCCCCCCCCAAAAAAAAAACAAGAAACTCTCCCCCACATGCCTGTTATGCTGGATTACATATTACCTTGAAACTAGCACAGGTACTGTCTCCTCTTAATTACAGACTGCTTAATTTTTGTCTGTGTCCCTGATCACTGTGTGTTCAACAGACATTGTTTCCACTTGAGCTGTCACAGCGGATGTGTGCTAATGCTTAACAACACCTGTCCATAATGCATAATGCTGCAGCATATCTCCTGGTAGTGATGACTGATATTTCCATGTACTGCAGGTAAACACATACATAAATTTACAGTTGATACCGTACATCAAGAGAAATCAGGCACACACACATGCACTCACACACAACTGTAAAAACGGTTGCATGCATATATGGAACAATGTGTAACATGAACACAGCATACGTCATGCATACCAATGATATGAATAATAAGCCTACCACACACACTTACACACTCACATACATACGCTCACACAGCACACACAGACACACACACACACATAGCAAAACTGCATAACTGGGAATTACATTATTTAGCACGGAAAGGTTATAGTAAGCCATGGGGCAACTCCAGAGAGCATGGAGCAGCTAATTGGCCCTGCATGCTAATCAATGTGTTGATTAGCATGCTTTTGGGTGGTGTCAGTAACTGCTGATTTTACCTATAGAACATACATACACACACACACAAATATACATACATGTCTGATGTCTGATTGCTCCTAGGCTTGCAGAGGTAAAACTTAAAGTTTGTTTAATTACATCGGGCTTTGAATAAATATTGATTTGAATTATTAATACTGACTAAAGACTTTCTTTCTGGAGGATTTTCTCAATAATCCACTTGTGTCTGCAATCAAGAAATTAGCATCAGCAGTCTTTTTTTTTCAGTTACATTAGTTGTAATGTGTTTGCATGAGTTTTATGTTTGCTTTAATTTGGTCCAATCTGGGAGCTCTTATGTTCTGTTTGCCAGTTACTTGACCCATTTTCTTTCTGGTAGACTTAGAAAGATAAACATCCTAAGTAGCACCCAAGGAAAAAGCAGCTCACAGAAGCTACAGAGTCTAGTGCCACTGATCATAATCATAATGCATTTGACAATGATAAATAGAGAATATCCCATATGGGTAACATTTAAGTTACTTTGATTGTATGAAAGTGCTGTATTTGCTCCAAAGGACCCACAAACACACAGTCACTAGTGGAGTTGAGCCTTTACTCCTCTGGTCACAATTCTTTTACTTTGACACAAGTTGTAAAAATAGTAGAATAATAATAAAATTGATTTAAACATAAATTCGGAAGATCAGGATGAAAATTACATAACATAGTTCTCCCACTAAATCCAGCAAATGTTAAGGATTTAATTGGGTTGATCACACAAAGGCTATTTACCTGTGCAGATTTCCTCCATGTTTTTTTTCACTCTGAGTTCTGAATTTCAAGCC
>OMLB01015141.1:0-11193 GCA_900302555.1 Myripristis jacobus
TTGCTCCCCTGCTCCCATTTCAACATCAAAGTAATCAAGGAAAACAAGCTTTTTTAATCGAAAGTATGCAATTAGAATAAAGCAGAACTGTCCTGGCTGCACACTGCCAGAATGAAGAGATTAAATGGGTAAGGAGAGAGGGGAAGTACAATCTGTGTAATAGTAGCTATCGCACTGCAGTCAGAACAGATAATGTAACACCTTTCATTTCTGTCCTGTGCTGTTATGATTCTTGCTGCTTCAAGGGCAGAGGCGATGCCAATCATTAGACGCAGTAGACAGACCTCTGTATAGAAATGGAAACTACCCCAAACATGGCTTTTTGCTACATTCACAACAATATGGCACATGCATGTAGCCACTGTAGAAGCCCCCCCCTTTTTTTTGCTACATGCTCGCTGAATTACTGCTGCACTTTTCACTCCATCCCCAAGAGGAATTGCCAAGGAAAATGTAATTTTGCTCTCTCTTCGGATGCAAGCTACAAGGAATGGTTTGCTGCCTAGTCAGTTGTTAACAATATAGTACTAATTTGCCTCTGTGTAACATTCAATAAAGAATTGTCTGCAGCACTGATGCAGAATAGATGCTGGATAAATGCCTGAAGGCGCACTGTGCAATGGTTTTAGTAAGTTGTTCTGCTACAACCCTAAATACCACCCCTCCAAAACACACCCTACCCTCCCTCACACACACACACACACTCAAGCCACTATCTATAGGCATACCCCATGCTGTCCTATCCTCCTATGCAGTGTCAAAACAATGATAAACATTTGGCTGCTATAGGAGTGCTCTGGAAACCAGCCAAGCTGAATGGGCTTTTTTGTTTCACTGAACAATGGCTCTGCTAAAAGTACTTAACAGCTGTGCTATGCTCTGGGTTCCCCACAGACTGACAACAGTAGGACATACTAGGAAGTGCTGCTGTGTACATTTGTTCTGTTCTCCATCCAAAAGGTGGCTATATTTAAGGACTTTCTCTGCAAAATGTGATATCCACCATTTTGAATGATCTGACAACTACTGCTGTTTTAAGCCTGTGCCACTGTGTCTTTTCCGTCTTTGAATCTCTCTCTCTCTCTCTCTCTCTCTCTCTTGCTCTCTCTCTACCTATTAGTCTATCTATGTAATTCCTTCTCCTCCCTCTTTTTATCTGAGATCTCCACTCATAATAAAATGTTTTTACTGTTGTTGTGTCTGTAACATAATGTGCTTCTGGGAGCACAGCCAGGTCTCCTTTGTAAAAGAAATCCTTGATCTCCTTGGGATTAACATTGGGTGAAGGTAAAACAAAACAAAATTTTAAAAAAGCAATATTGCAAAATACAATAAAATAAATACTGATAAAATTAACTGTCGGCATCATACCAAACCCAAACCAGAAATATTACTTAGGTAATTACCTGCCTTGAGACATTTCCTTGTAGATAAGCAACTCTTTCTGAGGATGCAGTCCTTTGAGTTTTGACAGTCAGTGCCTTCACATGCACTTAAGTAATCAGATTATTCACCAAGTGTGGTCAGTTATCTGATTTTTCATGTGCCATGTAAACAAAACGCCAGTTTTCATAATCAGGGTAAGGGATTAAGTACAATCTGGTCAAGACGGCTAGATTTCTGCCTGTGCCATCTTTACCTTTACTCTGAGTTCTGAACAGTTTTGTCTGTGCATGTGCAGGAAAAGAGCAGATAGGGAAACTGACAGGATAAACATGCACTGTACAATGCACAAGACAGTAAACTTGCTCAGCATAGTCTGTGAAGATAGCTCAATATGTTCCCTCTGACATCAATATAACATTGGTGGTGGGAGAACCTGATTATGTACTTTATAGGTGAAAACATGCGATGCAAAGTGGGAAATGTGTGATTCAATGTGAGACAAGGGCTATTACAAGAAGACAGTGTGCTTTCTTTGCATTTTACTTGTGAACCCTGTCCAGGACACTCGCAAGCTTGTTTGTGCTGCACTGTTTTGTCACCTTTTTTGTACAGAGAATGCACAAATTGTTAATGGTGTAAATCCAGACAAACTACCAAACAAAGAGTGGACTACTGACAATTAATTAAACACAAAATGAAAATTCAAGTCAACCATACACATCGGACATTATTTGTGCAGTTATTCTTGCTATGTCTACTTTTTTGGCAGACTCCCTTATGCACCTTCATCAGTATATACCTATGAAGATACAGACTATGTAACACAGTACTCTTTGTTTAGTTTTTTGTATGTAATGCTCTGTTGTCTACCAGACATCAGTATGTAGTAGGTATGTAGTTTGTTTGTATAAATGGCTATTATTGATACTTTATATTTTGTGGTTACTTTCCATTGGTAGCTATTGCTGTTACTGGCTTTTCTCTCTCTACTTAATTCTTGATGAATTTGAATCTGACTTAACTAACTCCACAGCTGTGCACATATTAATAAGTACAAATGTATCAGCATGAGCTAATGAAAACAAATCACGAAAGTATGATGCTACTTCAAGCATCTATCTTTATCAGGAGGACATCACAAAATAGTGAGTGCTTCAGTCATGACTACATGTTGGCATAACTACATGTAACCTAGATTATTTGAACAGATAATTCATTATTAACACAATATAAATAAAATAATAGATTGTGCAGTAATAACTTGACACTCTCCCTAACTTTAATTCCGTTAACTGAGATTTTTTTTTTTTCAATTGTGGATACTCCCTTGTTAGGTGCTGTATTGAGTTTGGAAAGCTGGGGGAAGTTGGGAGTTTGTTTCATGCAGCATTCACATGTGGATTGGAATTATCCTGGCAGTCACACAATCTCACTTGAGGCTTCATATCGTCTTCACATTGTTTGGACTGGAGCTCCACAAAACTGTTATATCAACATTCTACTGTACCAACAGAGGCTTAGAAAGCTAATGAAGCAACTTCATCTATCACCATCCTCATTTTGAACCTAGGCTTAGAGAAAGAGACTTCCAGTGCTCCAGACATAGAATTTCCCTATACTGGCGTAGGGCAGGCCGGCGCAGGGGTTCCATTACTGGTGAGCCAGCCAGGAGGTGTGGTGTATCTAAAAGTAGTTCAACCTTACTAGATCATTCCAACAGGACAATATGTCATTCCTTGAGCCAATTCTGACAACAGATTAGAGTTTAAAGATATTGAACATAGATTTTTAAAAATGGATCTTTATAGAAAAATGAGTTACATTCATAAGATTGCTTTTTATTTTACAGGTATAAATGAGTCTATACAACAGAATTAATCACAGATTTTTTTTTAGGTTAATGGCAAAATTGTTGAAGTTGTTTGGGTGCCAAACAACCCAACAGGTAGAACTCTTAAAACGTATGCCTCTGACAAAGCAATCTCAAGACTAGACCATACAAACGTGAGTAAGCTGTGGGGCCCCAGAAATCCTGCTGTGACATGACATGTGAGAACCATTTGTGGAAGGAAGGAAGAACTAGACAGAGAACTAGCAAAAAAATATTTGGACCAACTTTAAGCTCAACCTGCAACCAGCAGAGCTGGTTTTGAGTAGGCTTCAGAGTGGGATGAGCTCAACACTCTCAGGCTGATAGTCTGATCAGGGACATATCAGTGCTTTTCAAGGGTATGTCAATGTGCTGTTAAGCAGGAAAAATTGTTAGTTCTTAAAGGGAATAGATGCTCATGCATTACTCCTCCAGCATGTAGCCCAAAGAGGTTGAAATGAAATCAAGGCTTGCCTGGTCAAGCTCCATGGAAAGAGCCCCATCTCTGTTCTTGCCAAATGAAGGATTCCCACACATTGTTTGTCCTCGAGACATCTTGAGTTTTCCTCACTGCCTGGTGGTGTCCTGTCGGAATGTGCAATGATAAATACCTCTTGTATGGCTGGCAGCAAGATCCCTGTTGTCATTCAGAACATGGCAGACCACAGCATCACTTTGTCACCAAAGCAAGTCATTGTTGAGGTTTCTGCAGCACAGTGTGTCATGCCATTGGACTCTAAACAGTCTTCTTCATCTCAGAAGTCTGAAGAGCTCACCACTGATCTTGATGATTTGCATATTCCACAGGAATGGAAAGAGTAAGCTCATTTCCATCTAAGGTGTCTTAGCCAATGATCAGCTGTCTTATGGCCATACTAGTGATGTTAAGCATCATATTACGATACAAGACAAGACTCACTTTAAGGAGGGACCAAGACCCATATACCCAAGTGAAAAAAAAAAAAAAAAACCATCTAAGGGAGCTCCTTGATGCTGGGATAATTATAGAGTCCAGGAGCTGTTTTGTGTCCCTACTCTAATCTGGTTACTACCTCGTGGAGATGGCCGAAGAAGATAAGAATGAGGGTGTGTTGATATGTCCCTTCGGCTTCAGGGAATTTGATAGAATGCCAGAAGGTATAAGGAATGCTCTCAGTACCTTCCAACATCTCATGGAGAAGTGTGCTGGAGATTTGCATTTGAATGAAGTACTTGTGTTTTTAGATGACCTGATTGTCTTCTCAGAGAGGTTCAAGTAGCATGAGGCCAGACTTATGAGAATGTTGTTAAAGACTATGACCTAAAATTGTCTCCCAACATGTATCACTTTTGCAAGTCATCTGTGAAGTCGTCTTAGCCATGTCATAGATGCTCAGGTGTTCACACTGATCCAGTTAAGATCTCCAAAACAGAGAGGAACTTGAGCAGGTAGCCAAGCCCTTAAATGAACTGAAATCCTGAAACACTTGTATCAGTAAAAGGGGGAAAGTATACAAAGGGCTGTGACCCAAAAGTCCTGTGAACTCTATGGTTCCTATTGACAAAAAATGGACCACTGAATAAAGGATGCCTTTAAGACTCTTGTACAGAGGTTAACACCTGCACCAGTTTTGCAGACCCCAAGCTTCCTTATGTACTACTCAGCGATGCCAGCGGTGAGGGTCTTGGAGCCTCACTGTATCAAGAGCAAGGTAGGAAGCTTAGAGTCATAGCCTATGCCAGCCGAGGGCTGTGCAAGAGTTTGAAGAACTATCCCACCCAATTTGGGGTAGTTGGCATTGAACTGGACGGGTGTGAAAAGTTCACTGATTGTCTTTATTCAGAGGTTATGGTACTGACTGATAACAACCCACTCACCTATGTACCCACTTGGCTAGCAGCCTTGTCAGCCTATACCTTCAGCTCTAAATGTTGTGTGGGATGCAGACGGTCTGTCCAGCCAACCCAATGGTCCACCCCAAGAAATTACACTTTCTTAAAGGAGAGAGAGAGAGGTCTAAAGACCTAACAGGGAATGTCTTGAGTAACGGGGCTGAAGTGGTCTCCAGTGCTGATGCTTGAGAGACTCAGCTTCTTGTTGTGTCTGTGGCTTTAGATACCTTAGCAATACCTTATAGTTTCATCCATCCTGGCCAAGACACACTACCTGGCATGAAAAGGGATGACCATCAAACTACTTCTAAAATATTTGGAAAAAAAAAACTTCAGAACATAGATGTAGTGTTGAATAGAAACTATTTTCATCATCGCAGTGAAATTTATCAGCATGTCCTTCCAGTGTGATTCAGAGAGTGAGCCTTGAGAAGTATAGTCAGTCATATGGGGGTTGAACGTCCACTCAGCCTCACACATGCAAGATTCTATTGGCCTAAAATGGATGAAAGCCAATTGTTAGAAAGCAGCACTTATGCAAAACATAAAGACTACTCACCCACTGGAGCTGGTATGCATGAGCTATCTGTCACTAAAGCCTGATAGCCATGAGAAAGAGACTTTCAGCGCTCTTGTAGTAGAATTTCCCTTTACTGATGTAGGTTCAATGGGCACAGGGATCATCATCGGCCGTGATCACTCAGGGTCAAGCATGACAGTCCTAATCAGTAAGAATCAGTAATCAGAGTAAGGTACACACATGCAAACATGTTAGACAATTTACTCACAGCAATTTAGTTTCTTTGTGCATGACAAAATAGTAACTAAGCAATAGTTTATGGCAGTTTTGTTCACAATCATTTTGGAATGAAGTCCTTCATCTACTGAATACAATCCTCTATCACTCATGCTTTTTTTTTTGACGCTCATTAGCCAAAGAAATCATTTCTATCTCTTATTTGCATTATCTTCTTATATTTTTCTTTTTCTCTCTCCATGTGTGTCAGGGCTACAACAGAAGTGAGCAATGAGTCTACACTACTGTGTAGCCTATTTACACATCTTAACTGTCTTCTGATGGTGTATTTCTTTTGTTTTCAGTCTGCTGTTTAGAAGAGAGTAGAGTTTATCTTTAATATCCCCAAGGGGGCAATTTGATTTACAGACAGCAGTCACAAATAAATGCAGATACATCTAGTGTATGCACTCAAGATAAATTGCACATATATAAGACCTCCTCTCCTCTCTCTCTGTCAACCATTGTAATCTCTTTCTCTCTCTCTCTCTGTCTCCCTCACTCTTTCCTCACTGTCTTTCTCTCTCTCTCTCCCCCCCCTTTCATTCCATAAATGCAACCAATGGTAGCCCTAATAAAACCACAGAGCCCATCATAAGATTGTGCCCTGGCTAGCTGAACACAGCGACTTAAGGTAGACCAGTCACTAGAGTGTCCACAGTCCCACTGTGTATAGGTCAACTCCGCTTTTCACATGAATGGACTAAACAGCTGTCATTTCATATCGATTTCTCCCTCAAGCCTAGTGTAATAAACACTCTTGAGAAAGTCTCTGGTTTGGTGATGTGTGTGGGTAATGAGGCTTTGTCATATGACTGACGAGTAATGTTCTGGCTTCTTCTTGTCTTCTGATTAAGATGATCCCTCTAGAACCCATATCCATCCTTCCAGCCATCCACATGTCAGTCATTAACGTTACAAGCCTCCCCCATAGTCGCTCCATGATACGCTTTCAGAATTGGAATAAGTATCTTTTTTGTCACCAAGGGATGCCGCTTTTGACATCTAATAGAGCTATACAGTACATACTGATACATGGACCTCATACACTGTAAGAAAGCGCCGTGGACATGTTATGAAGAGTAGATTCCACATTCATTCCACATATGCATATTTAAAGCATGATACCAGTGTTTTTCAAAGCTTAAATCTGGGCTTGTTTTTATGCCTTCAGTAGAAGTCACTTGCTGCCACTCATTCTTGTACAGTATGAAAAACAACTTACCCAGACTTGAAAATTGCCCATGCTAGATAATCCATCATGGTAAACATGAAACTTTAATTTGGTTGTGTCAAAGTTTGTGTTTTATCGTTATTTCATTGTACCCGAGTTGAGTGTTTTCACCTCAGTGCCACATTATGTTACGCTCTGCTTACTGTCAATCACCCAACATCCTCAAGAAGAAATGGAAATCTCTGACAGGAAAAAAAACCCCTGAAAAAGCATGTTGCCTTACAAGCTTTATTGTCACAACCATGTTATTTATGGTGTCTGTGTTATCCTGACCAGCAGTTCATCCCAAAGTAGATTTAATGCTGTAAAGTTTATTAGTTAATTTAAACATCACAAAGAACAAAACAAGTGAATGTTATTAAAAAAAATCTAATTACATGCTGAATGCATTGCAAAATGATTGGCGGAATAGTATGCTATTAACAGTGGTAAATGGGCTATAACTGTAAATGACAACAGTATTAACCTTTAACACTGTGTAGATGAACAAGAGTGAGCATCAATACATACAGTATGTCTGTAACTGTAGCTTTCAACACGTTCAGTCACACAATCTGCTCATACATCTAATGTTCGTGTGTGCACTCACTTACAGTAAAGGCGTGTGCACCCATACACACACCCACACACACACACACCCACACGCACACACACGCACACACACACAGAGTCACCCATTCACTGCATCTGTCATATCTGCTGTCAGGTCTGACACTCGGCCCATGGCTGGAGGTGTTGTAGGCTCATCATTTCAGCCCACTTTATCTCTGTCTTTTACTTCACTAACATCCTGCCCCCCACTCATTTGGGGCAGGCTGTAACAAACGGCTGTGCAACTCATAATTAATTTGACTCACTTAATTAGCTTTATGGATCTGTTTATTCAAAACACTACATCGTTGAGCCAACATGAACTGCTCTGTTACGCTCACATGCAGACCTGCTCATCTAATATGCTGGAGTATGTTGCTACGCAAGCCTGTATAGAGGGGGCAATCTATAGTGTGTGCATATACATTAACACAAAAATACACACCCACAACTAAACATGCCCACGCACTCTCTGCACATGCATTAAGGCAAGGTGTCAACTACTGACCATATGGCCCGCAAGGCATTTCTCAAGTCTGCTGCTGAATACAAAACGCTGAAAGAAGTTACCAGCTTATTGCTCAAAATCTTAGCTTGCTAAATGTCACTGTTTATGAATAACACACCTAAGACAGTGGCAGTAATGGGTAAGAGGACAGACAGAACTTTGCCAGTTCAGAGCAGCCAGGAAAATCTGTATGGAGACACTGAACCAAACCATAGTAGCCTGCATACACACCAGGCTTAACATCGCAATAATGACTATATATTCACAAATGAGAAAACATTTCAGTATTACACCATTGTCGGCTTTCACACATATGCATATACTATCTGTACATAATACAGCCAAAAAGAATTTTTTTTTCAACTATCACAATGTACTCTGTACCTATATTTCAGACATTAAGAGCTGGCAGAACAAACTCTTTCCATATGACCAAGTCAAGAATCCAGAAAACAACAACAACAACAGCAATAAGAAAAACTTTACAGAAATTCCCAGTTAGCAAGAGGCCATTCATAGTCCAATACAGTATTTTTCAAACAAGCACATTATTTCTCATTTTTATTTCTAATGCAGATACCTTGCTGGGCCTATTGGTTGTGTTAGAGGGGGGTCAGACAAATTGCCAGGTTTCATCCTCTAGCCAACATGAAAATAAATCTTGAAACAACTAGTATCAATGTTTTCTTGAGCAAGGCACTTCACAACCAGCTGCTCGACTGGCACTGCCCAGTCACACAGTGGTTATACTAGGCTGCTATAAGGGGTGAAGGTGTGAATCTGTAGTTAAATGACAAGATTTTTTCCGCCTACTAATTTTTACAGAGCAATTATCAAATCTTTCAAATGTTGTACATCTTGCTTTGGATTTAAAACTCTATACATTGATTATGTATACAGATTTAGTTATTCCTGGAGATACTGTAATGTTGTGGAAAATAATCAGAGGGCACAAAGAGACAAAGCATTCCTCTAAGAGAGAGAAACACTAGCAAGCAGTAGAGACCTAGTGTCCACACACCTCTGTGTGTGTTCTCCCTTTTCCTTGACTCCTGTTCCTCCTTTATTGTATGCACCAATCGTCCTTTTCTCTCCCAGAGCAGGGAGACCTCATTAAGGCAGGTTAAGGCAACTTGCTAATGGCTCCTCTCAGCGCTAATAACACGGGGTCACCTAATATTACACACTGCTCTGTTCCCTTCATCCAGCTATTTATCATGTATTATTAACGACCAGGTATCATGAAATCACTCCACTATAATCATAATGATGTTCCCATGGCCTGGGTTAAGACAAGCAACACTGACTGTGTTAGCTGGTGACTTATTATGGGCATGGGTAGGCAGTCCCTCCACCTGATGAATATTTCACTGCCATATGAGTTAGGTGCAATAACAAATCAGTGTCAAGTTGCGTTAGACTTGTTTTTTGTGTATGTTGTATTCCTCGTTGCTCACAGGGTGCAAAAAAATGAGATGCAGTGGGAATGACATGTTCTACCCTTTAGGCTAAACATGGTCCTGTGTGCACAATATGGTAAATTTTTGCATATATATTTTAGGTATTTAGCCAGGTGTCTTGCTTGCAAACTCTCATGAAGCTGCAAAGAAAATACATGCAGACACATATGCATGTGTATAGCCTTTTCATCTGCCTATGCTCTCTACTGTACATGCTTGTATATACTACTACCATAGTGAAGCTTTAATAAATGAATGTCTGCCAGAAAAACCCACCAACTTTGTTATTTTGATTATGCTCTGAGCCAGTTTGGAAGATCTGGAAGGTTTTTTTCCCCCGCAGTTTCTAGTGGACAGTTATTTAGCCAAATATGTTATTTCTCCTATTAGAGCACATGAATAGCATACACTGATATTCTAAAATTGTAAAAATGACATCTAATACTGAAGAGTATGTACACCCAAACAATAGCTGTAATAAATATTCCTGTCTCCTTAGAATATTTATGTAGAATACGATACAGAGGTGTGAGATAAATAAATAAACGTAAGGCAGGAATAAAAAAATTCCTCTGGGTGCAAACATTTCTGACCTTCCAGGCCTAGCTGCCCTGCCAGCTTGTCCCATTTATGTGGCTTATCTGTATTTCTAAACCACATGTGCTGTAATTGATTGAATCAAGCTGAGGTTTGTCTCAAACGTGCTGGTTTCAGTATCTTTATTTCTCACTGTTCCAAATACACAGAGGCCCAGGGCCAACACTCAGTAGCGTTTCAGCATCTGTTTAGAATATGAAGCATCCTGTTAAATGACATGCAGACCCATTCTAGACTTTAGGAATCTTGCCTCAGTCATTGTCATGGGCAACTTTGCATTGCCAAGCAGGCAAGCTGATGTGATTTAGCATAATTTGAATAATGCCATTCATGGAAATGTGCAGGGGTGATGAAATTTTAATGGAGCTTGGGATAATGCAACTGCTCCTCAATTACAATGGCTCTCTCAGCTCCCAGAGTCTAAGGCCTTGCTAGTAACATGGCTTATTTCATTACTTTACTATCAATATATTTATATTGGACACACTTAATTACTATGGATATCTCTATTGTTGCAGAGTAGGAAAAATCTGCAAAGCTCCCTTTCTCTTAGTTGAGAGACATTTCTGCCAGCTCATCCTGTTTGCTGAGATTGGATGCCGAGTGATGCTGTTGTTTTATACTGCTGTTTGTAAAACCTGGCTATCAATATTTCAGCAGCTGGTGAGGGTGTGGCTGAGTTGCATATTTAATATGAACAGCCTGAACAGTAAATAATTCAGCTGATCATAAAGGTGGGATTGTGGAAAAGTAAATACAAGCTAGCCTGTTGTGGAATCAAGATATCTAACAGGAACGATGCCACGGCCCCTGACAAGAGGCTCGGCATAACAAGAGGCTCCTGAATTGCCCCCTCAACCCCCACGCTCCCATTTCACT
>OMLB01015142.1:0-14324 GCA_900302555.1 Myripristis jacobus
TGTGTGTGTGTCGCTGCTGTGTGTGTTTGCGTGTTTGTCTGTGTGTGTGTGTGTGTGTGTGTGTGTGTGTGTGTGTGTGTGTGTGTGTGTGTGTGTGTGTGTGTGTGTGTGTGTGTGTGTGTGTGTGTGTGTGTGTGTGTGATTAATGATTTATTGTCAGTGTTCAGATTGAGCACACAAGCAGTCACTAAGAGTTGGCCAGAGCTCTTCATTTCTGCCTGTGCAGGTGCTTGAAGGCTGAAGGATCAGCTACACATCAATGTAATATGATATATTACTGCTCCCCACAGGCAGTGTGGGGTACTGCAACTCATGGCTTCGATAGCAGTCTTTTTGTTTTTATTGATAGGTGTTTTACTGATACATTGATACAATGCGTTTCCCCTCTTTTTTTGTAGGACTCACCAGATTACTTGAGTGTCCAGGAGCTGAAGTATTTAGACATGGTTATATCTGAAGCATTACGGCTCTACTCACCTGGATTCAGGTACTGTAAACACATTCATGATGTTTTTCTTTCTTTTTTTCCCCCCAAATATCAATTTCCCCAAGTGAGTGTATTGTTTCATGTGGTACACTAGTTGGTGTAATCCCAGTGCTGACTTATAGTTAATACAGCATATTCCAGTTCCCTCTCTTTCACAGCGATTATTATCAAACTGACTGATGGCATGCACATAATCCTGTTGAACAAGATAGTGAGCTAATTATCAGTTCTTGTCAGAGAGAATAAAAGAAAAATGCATTAAGGTATAAAGAGCATGCAGGATCCTTTTTTTGCCACTGTTATTTTGTCCCACACAGGTTTGCCCGAACTATTGATAAAGAGTGTGTGGTGAACGGCCAGCCCCTCCCTAAAGGAGCATATCTGGAGATCGCAGCAAGCTACCTACACCATGACCCAGAATACTGGCCAGAGCCTGAGAAGTTCATCCCTGAGAGGTAAGAGGCTGTCTATACAGCTGAAAAGAACTACCTACTTTTCTTATCTGCATACGTGTGTTTCATTTTTACCTCTTAGTCTTGCAGATTGCTGAGCTGTATTTGTTGACAAATTATAAGTGTTTCATTCAAATGGATGAAACATATTGTTTGAAGCATATTGAAGCATATTGTTTCACTGTGTTATGTTTTCTGGTGAAAGTCTTGTACTCATATTTTATATATTATTAGCACTACAACAACTGTAGCATAATCCATGCATTACACCAAAACGACGCGCAGCACCGTGTGTGCGCTGCATCTTGTTGTACAGTTTTATTTCATGTTGGCTTCTGTTGGCTGTTGCTATTGGGTTTGCCCTACATTCGCATGTGTCGCACTCAAGACTTTTCTTTGCCACCCTTCTTCTGAGGACGGCCCCACCTATGTCCTCACCTTGCACTTGCTGGGGTACCCTCTGTCCAGCCTCCCTACCCAGGGAGAGCTGCAGCTCTCTGAGACCAGCATGCTGGGCAGTCAGGATCCTGTGCACCCCACTAGCCTTCCTCTTTCCTGTGCTGGCCTCCTCCGTGACCTTCCTGTCATTAGGTGGTGAGTGGTGGAATAACTTCACTCCCACCTCCTTCCACCTGGTCTAGGAACCGTCTCTTGGGGCATTTCTACCCCTTTGCCTGGACACTGAAGGTGGATGTTGTGTGTCCTCTTGCTGCAAGAGTTCGCATCACAGGTACCAAGTTCATGTGGAACTCAGAGAGCATTGGTGTCTCAGTGTGTCCCCTTCTGCAGAATGCACCTTCTGAGCAACTGTGGATTCCTGCTATTGCCACCGCTGGAGCCTAGCCTTTTCACGACTGTGTGTCCCGGTGCTACGTTCTACGGCTGTGGCTATCCTGTTACTCCCTTGACCAATTCCTTGTGAAATACATGGACTGATCCCAAGAGTGTGCTGCATAAGTCATGGTGCTTTACCATAACATAGCCCCGCTGAACTCATCTATGATCTATAATCTCAGTGGCAGGTCATTGCTAGGGTTAATTCATCGAAAGAAAACCAACAACACCAACAAT
Source organism: Myripristis jacobus (assembly GCA_900302555.1). Classification (NCBI taxonomy): domain Eukaryota; kingdom Metazoa; phylum Chordata; class Actinopteri; order Holocentriformes; family Holocentridae; genus Myripristis; species Myripristis jacobus. The sequence goes on from OMLB01015142.1 coordinate 2,011, forward strand.
ATGGAGTACTCAGTTGAAAGGCAGCTAATTGTAGGTTAAGGCAAAAAATGCTTGGATTTAAAGGACTGAACAAGAAAGCCTTCAGTGCTGTGCATGCAGACATGGACATACCCAATACTGACAGCTAAAGGGTTATGCCAACATTGAGACAATCTGGAGAAACAGTTTGTATGTCACGATTCGATTGCTATCTGGAAACATAGCACATTGTCTTATTCTCTCAAAACTGATACTGCGCACCATCCCGCCAGCTGTCAGACCACAGCCGGACCCATATCAGTTTGCTTATAGGGCAAAACAGGGGACAGAGGGTGCTGTGGCATGTCTCCTTCACTCCCTCCTCCAACATCTGGAATTACCTGAAACTTTCGCTTCAATTCTCCTCATTGAACTTTGGCAGAAGTTTTGTCCCTTCTGCCATAGAAGCGTTAAACAAACTGCCTTGCTGATCCAGTGTAGACCCAGATTTATCTCAGTGTGTGACACGTGAATGTGTTGGGACACTGGGGCGATGGAGGTCGTCTGTATGTATATCTGTAAGTTGCGATATGGTTATCTGTATGTTTCTGTGTTGTACAATCTGTGAAAACAAATTTCCTGCGGGACAATAAGACTATATGTATCTATCTATTTCCATGTTAAAAAAGTTTTATGTCTCTGTTGTGTTGAAGTGCCAGTGTAAAGCATGTCAATAAGGGTTTTGTTGTAATGGTGCTGGTTTTTAATGTCCTGTTTGATTTCAATTGGCACATCAAGAAAGTGAGATCTAAACTTTTTAAACTGATTTTGTGCACCAAGAACAAGACTTGACCTTGACTGCTTTTAAACAATCTCAAAATAAAACTTTGGGTTCACCTACAGGTTCACGCCAGAGGCCAAGGCCAACCGGCATCCGTTTGTCTACATGCCATTTGGGGCCGGCCCCCGTAACTGTGTGGGAATGCGGCTTGCCCAGCTGGAGTTGAAGATGGCACTTGTGCAGCTGTTCCACAGGTTCAACCTTGTGACCTGCTCAGAGACCAAGGTGGGTTGGCTGTGTCACACTTTAAGCACTAAAAACACCCATCTGTTCAATGAGCATTTAAACTTTAGAGCGGATTTAAATGACAGAGAGTCAAGAGATCACATATTTATATAAACATAACTACATGGGACGCCCCAGTGGCTCACGTGGTGGAGTTTGTGCCAAACATCAGGGCTGAGTCCTTGCCGTGGTGGCCTTGGTGATGACAGAAAATGGCAGTTCCTAACAACATTTTTTATTTTTACCCGACATTGGTCAGGATCATTCCTATTGCCCAGTTCCCTGTTAGGAGGGATGAGCACAAAATACTAAGATTCAAGAAACACTAGGGGAATAGAATACAAGTCCAACACAGAGTCAAAACATAAAAACACCAAAAAACATGAATCTAAAAGAAACACAAGAATCCCTTATATAAAAAAACAAAGTCCAAAAACAGGCTTGTGACAAACACAACAATATTGTAATATATACCCTCTCATTTCTGTTCATTCCCTCAAGCTCCCATTGAATCTCATGACCCTCTGAATCTCTGACCAAATGCTGACGAGAGCTTAGACCTCATTATTGCTCTATGGTGTCATGTTTTTGTCTATTTTTGTCAAACCGGTCAGTGTACTGTAGTGTGGGCACCATAAGACAAGGTTGCCTAATGCTGATGCCTGGTTTACCACAGAGATAACAGAGCACGGGCAGCATCGTGAGGAGGGTGATAGCAATTAGCTCTTAGTGAACAGATACGTACGAATGACAGCTCTGGAGAAACCTAAAAACAACCTTTGCTGGAGGTGAAAGTTGAGCCAGCCGCAGCCAGCAGCGAGAGATTTAAGTCGGGAGCAGACGGGCTGCGCTTGGGAGGGACATCACTGCACTCTGCCTCACTGTCGTCACATCACAGCGGGAACTCTGTGGAAAAAGCGTTAGTGCTAAGGACGAAAGAGTCGGCACCCAGGTACTCGGAGGGGTTGGATCAGGGCTTGCTGCTGGAGTAACCAGTCACACGTCGGACATGTCGGACAGAACTTTCTTAGTCGCTCTCGAACTTTATAGGACAAAAGGTTGTGTTGCCTCAACCTGATTGGATGAGCACATGCATTCAAATCATAAGTCCACCAAGTCAGCTGCAGTGCTGTGTGACTGTGTGAAAGAGAAATTCCTTTCTGTGTAGTAAACCACCAATACAGTGGCAATTAACAGTTGCATATTTTATTTCTTGTCTGTGTAATATACTATATTGGGTTTTAATACATTACTGATAAGAATAAAATTCTCAGATTTCAAATTAAACAACTGAAGTCAATACACAATACAATACACGACTTTTATCTGTTCACATATGCAGTTATTCAATATGTTGCTCTTTTCCTTGATACAGGTTCCTCCTGAGTTGACGGATTCTACCCTTCTTGGACCTAAAAACGGCATAATTGTGAAAATCGCTAGAAGAGACATGGGAGAAGGTCAAAGGAGTCCTACCACCAAATGACTAGAAACTCACTTCTCCTGTTCAGCTCAGAAATAGAAAGAAGAAACGGATCCATGGTTCTGTGTTAGTAACCCAAAACCGCTGACCCGAGTATGTAGTCATATTGATCATTTTGTTGCTGTGATATTGAACAGACTACAACACTGCCGCGCTCCAGAACAGAAGGGGATTTGTGTCAAGCAGTCTTAACATCCGTAGATGATGCAACTAAACAGTCATTTTGATTTTACAGTATTTGTAGCTCCATTATGCTGATTGTATTTAGATGGAAACTGCCAGGAATTGTAAACCAAGCAAGTGATGAGAAAAGGATTAAAGTGCCTCTAACACAGACAGAGTTGTCATATTTTGTGCATTATTTCATCCCTGCATTTATCTCCACAATCATGTGATGCTATTTTTTTAATGAATTGAATTTCATGAATTCCTGCTGATTATTCTGTAGTCATTTCAAACTTCAGTGAATACACTGAGTTTGTACAATGTCCTTGTATACGTAATTTTTTTATTTTTCTTTACTTTTTCTTTATCCCCCTTGCCCCCTTCCCTTCAAGAGGTCCTTTTGCCCTCTTGCCAGGCCGCCATTGTAAATAAGAATGTGTTCTTAATTGACCTGCCTGGTTAAAGTTTAAATAAAACAAAATAATAAAAATGGGTGTGTTACTGATATTGTGGCGATCGCAGTCTTGCTCTTGTGTTTCCCTCTGTGTCTCAGTCTGTGTGTGAGCTGGGTGTGCCATCTCTACCTGCACAAGTCGCCCTCCATCACGTCACCACCACCCTGGTGAGAACACCTGATCTGGCTCAGCTAACAGTCCCAGACAGTGAAGGTAGGGGAAGATATGAATTAGCATGTGTGAGAGAGAAGAGAAAGCAGGGTTACAATTGAGAAATATATCTAAAGCATCTATGCATGAGCATAATATCAAGCTTCGTTTGTTGAACTGATGCATGATGGATCGTTTACAATTTTAAGTTTAGGGGTTGTAAAAGCACTTATAAATGATCCAGTAACACATTTACATATTATTTATAACAGATGAGGAACAGGCCTCATTAATAACGTTTATTAACAATTCATTACATAAACATTTACAAATGATGTGTTCATGAATGTCATAAATAACTAATCGTTTACAGATGAGTCACAACATATTTGTCTCAGTAACACAGTATTAACTAATCATTTATGCAGGTTTATTAATGTTTTGTTCCTGAGTTGTTCATCATTAACTAATGTCGTATAAATGACTTACCAGTGATTGTTATTCTAAAATGTTACTCCATATTGCTGATTGCAACTGGTCACTTGTAAGGCAGATGGTGACGGACGTGCGAGAGACACGCGCATGCACAGACTACTGCGATTTACAAGAACCAAAGGGGTTACTAAAACGTACAGGACAATCCTCTTGACCAGTTGTTCGTCCTTTTTCCACACATTTAAGAGCCACATCAGTGATTCTACATGTTTCGCGTAATGCCAACAAAATATATTAATTAATATTTTGTTCATCATTTGTTCATCATTGACTAGCCGGAGTATCAAAACCAAATTCTTGGGTCTTAAATGGGTAGCACTTTTGTGATGAAGAGGTTCTTAAGTAGTTATGGTGTTATTATGGTGTAACTCTTTTGTAATTATGGCATATAACACGCATCACATTATATTACAGCTGGTGCACCCTGTAGTTACTGTTGTCATTCACTCTGTAATCCACGTATGTGTAATAGGTGGGCATGCAGGGTGGACAGTTTGATGTCAAGCAGTAACCTGTGAAATATGATGCTGAACACGATTCTGTCCTAACGAACCTACTGAATGTATTGCATGCTTAGTATCTAATATTTCAGAGAATATAAAAAGAACCAGGTTTTATTTCACCACCTTTAAGCGCACCTGAAACACAGCGACAATTAGAAAATGCTGTGATGCTGCCCCAAAGAGAAAAAGAGTATCTTGAGAATAAAGAGGAAAAAATGGAGACGAGACAGAGAGAGGCAGGAAAGACGGCGATTGTGCTGACAGAAATAAAATAAGTTTAAAAGCAGCTGGGAAACTGGCAGGCTTGCATGTTAAAATGATGGGTAACATCACAGTAAATAATAATCCACAATGATAGCATGCATGCAGTGAACCACTACTACAAGTAGAGGCCATCTCAAGTCAGCTGACTATCTACAGTGAGTTTATCTATTAAATTAAATTTGTCCAAACCTAAATACCAAAAGGAAAGAGCAAGTGGAAATGCACAGCCTCTGTCTGAGTGGAAGTACTAGAGAACTGATAGCAGCCATCAGCCTTTCCCACACTGCATTATGGCTGTCCACCCTGCTGATTTGGTAAAATTATACCAAGTGCACACAGTCGAGGAAGGGACACTGTCATTTTAGAATATTCTGGTTGATGCAGTGTAAATATGTTTTGTACTGACTTAATCGTAAGTGCCTGAGCTTGCCCTCAATGTTCATTTCCATGGCTAATATTTCCTTTTAATAATCGAGCATAAAAAGCATCAAAATTTTGCTAAAGATGCTACATAGTCCAAATGGTAAAATGGTAAAATGAGTACACAATATACAAGTCAGACTCAGTTAGCCTCTTTCCACTTTGTATTACACAATTGTGTGACACCTCTCTTCATGACCAATAAATTACATTATGTGCAAGCAGTGTGGGTGAGGCATCTCTCTCGAGTACTATTCTACTTTCCATCAGCCAACGCAGAGAAGATTTCATCATCACTTGATTTTATTTCACATAAGACACATCTGAATCATTTGAAATTATTTACACCTCTTAAACTAGGGATTTCAAGTCTCAGCGCCTTTAATCAACCTTAGCTGGTCACAGTGACTGAAATATGTATGAAGTTTCAGAGAAACAATTGCATTATCACACACACTCAGTTATAAACGGAGTACATTCAAGTTTAACTTCAGAGGAACAGTGAGCTTGTAATCATCCGGTGGTAGGATTCCCTTGATCTCCTCCCAGGTCTCTTCTAGTGATTTTCACAAATATGCCGTTTTTAGGTCCAAGGGTGCTGGAAGACTTCAGCTCGAGAGGAACCTGTAGCAAGCAAAAGGACAACTTAGTTAATAAACAAATAAATGAATAGGTAGTTTGATATAAAAAAAACAAAAAAAACAATAATGTAATAACTGCTACGCTGACATGAGGACAGAAATACATTGTCAAAAGTACAAGGTGTCAGTACAAGGCCGTGTACTGTGAACTGCTAATTTAAATAGCAACAATAGTAACTGAGGATAATTACAGCAACCTTGAGTATCATTTGCTAATGTCAGAGACGATTAGAGTCCTCTAATGTGCCGTTTGTCAGCTCCGACTAAAACAAAAATCCTTGATTGCCCTCGGTTTCAAAGGTGATTTGTGATTATCTAAACGAGAAGAAACAACAATAAGAAACAACAGGAGGAAGCCAAAGCAACAAGCAAACTAGGCACCAGAAATGCATTGCTGCCTCCTGCTGGTTACAACAGGGCCTTTGACAGCTCTGTCTCTAGTCAGAGAGCATGATGACCATGACGGCTTCTAATTAACATTTTCAGCCTGTTTTACTTAAACTTCTAGAAATCTACAACCTCCTGACCGTCTGACGTTTTAAATCCTCTCCAAAGTTCACATGCTCATTGAACAGATGGGTGTTTTTACTGCTCAGAGTGTGACACGGGCAACCCACCTTGGTCTCTGAGCAGGTCACAACGTTGAACGTGCGGAACAAACGCACAAGTGCCATCTTCATCTCCAGCTGGGCAAGCCGCATTCCCACACAGCTACGGGGGCCGGCCCCAAATGGCAGGTAGGCAAATGGATGCCGGTTGGCCTTGGCCTCTGGGGTGAACCTTGGGAACAATCAGAAATTTTACTTTGTGACGATTTAAAAGCAGTGTAGGACCTGTCTTATTCTTGGTGCACAAATTAAATTTACAAGGGACAATACAAACTGCACTCTGCAAACAAAACCGCTGAGCTAGCCTGTGCTATTGACATTGACAGTCAAGTAAATAGTGCCTAACACCCTTTGTGACCACGGAAATGAGACACCATACTATATTTTCAGACAGCAGTTGAATCCATACGATACAATGCAGTGTATGAGTTGTGTTGCATCCGTCTTTGGTGCAATAGGTGAATGTTGCTACCATTATTTTTGTGGTGTTAGTAATGACAATGAAAAGGACGTTTAATGGAGGGATAAGACACGTTCATGATGCAGACATGTTTGCTAGAGACTATACCACCGTGAAACAGAACATGCTTTAATGAGTTGTAGTTTAAGTCAATGGGTGAAACAAATACAGTTCAAAAATCTGCTGGAGATATAGGAAACAAAAATACAGGTACAGACATGATAGATTTTCTTTTGTACAGTAGGGACAGCCTCTTACCTCTCGGGGATGAACTTCTCAGGCTCGGGCCAGTATTCTGGGTCATAGTGCAGGAAGCTGGCTGGGATCTCCAGTGTTGCTCCTTTGGGGAGGAACTGGCCGTTCACAACACAGTCATGGTCAATAGAACGGGCAAACCTATGCAGGACAAAATAACAGTGGACAGAAGGCTCATTGACAAGGGCAATGACATTATATAGGTGGTATTAGTCATTATAATGATAAGTGACAGTAAGAGGAGCTGCCCAACCCCATATTTTTTTGGCATTTGTGATTTATTTGATAGTGACAGTGGAGAGAGAAAGGAAAGGCAGAGGAGAAAGAGCGGATGACATGCAGCAATTCAATTCAATTCAATTTTATTTATTTATATAGCCCAGAATCACAAATTACAAATTTGTCTCAAAGGGCTTTACAGAAATACAACATCCTCTGTCCTTAGACCCTCACAACGGATGAGGAACAACTCCCTAAAAAACCCCTTTAACAGGGAAAAAATAGGAAGAAACCTCAGGGGAGCAACAGAGGAGGGATCCCTCCCCAGGACGGACAGACGTGCAATAGATGTTGTAGACACAGAAAACAAACAACAAAAGATATACATGTATAATGATACTAAGATTAAAAAAGGTAAATGGCTTGGCTCGGCATCAAACGCTGGCCGCTGCTGTAAGGATTAAGCTTTAATTCGTGGTATGAGCTCTATCAAGAGGGCCACACATGCAGCAATGGGATTTCACCAAAGTCTTAGCATGCCAGAGGAATACATGCAGTTTCCCTTTGTGAAACTGACGTAATCGGTGAAAATGCACCATTAATCTGCACCTGATGTGCTTACTGTACCTGAATCCAGGTGGGTAGAGACGTAACACCTCAGCTATAACCATGTCTAAATACTTCAGCTCCTGAACATTGGTATAATCTGGTGACTCCTACAAAAAGAGGGGACAACAGAAAATAAACTGTATTAATATTTCAGACACTACTACCCAAATGTGTTGTAGTTCCCCCAAGTGCCTGTAGAGAGCAATAATGCACCATATTATTCATGTATCACTGATTATCAGTCTTCAAACATTGGCAACAGTAAAGAGCTCTGCTAGAGTTTGAGAGGCAAAGAGGAAATGACTTGATGAATCTGTTAATACAAAATCAGCAAGAAACACAGCATAACCAGGAATTTTACAAAGGCATGTCAAATTTAAAACTGGTAAAATTTCCACCTTTAAATTATAAGAGTCTTGGCTTAGAATTAAAAATGGCTATCTGACATATGAACTCAATAAAAGGGACTTCTGGCATGTACACTGGATGGGTAGGATCAAACGTTTCTGGTGTTTCTGGTGCTAATCGAACACTAAATCCCCGTCCCAAAGTGTGAATGTCATTGAATTACATTTCAAAAGGACTGAGCAGCTTTTCACTGTTGTTGCAATTGGTGTCGTAAAAACCTGCAGGGTCGTAAAACCTGCATGGCTTAGTGTTTGCATGGCAGACTACATACATACAGACTGTTTGAAAGTGTGGGCTAGAGCCAGCCTGCCGCTCACTGGCTTACAGTCTGCTGAATACTGTATCCTTGGAGGTTTTGAGGATGGCGATGGCCCTGGTGTGTGGTGGTAGGGCCCGGCTGTCACTCCTCATTCGGTGACACACAGTCCCAGAGAGGAGTGACATGTCCCTAACGAGTTCTACGAGCTGCATGGCCCTCTGCTTCATCGGATAAAGCTCTGCACTGTCGCCCGCCACCAGACCTGTTGTGTAAGATGGCCTTTTATCAAAGAGACCCTTAGGCGTAAACTGGGCACAGACTGTCACTGTGGAAAAAGGTAGGTTGTTCCTCCTGTGTTAACCGATTATATAATGCAGCATTTGCTCGGAAAAAGTAGCCACCTCTCCTTCAGCTTTTAGTTCAGTTGAGTTTGTCACATGTGAAGAAAAAAACATGTTTTTAGTGTATCGTGACGTAAGCATGTGCCACTCCACGAATATTCAGTTGATATGGCTGATGATTACAGGACAAGCATCAGATCATCAAGGCAAATAGTCATTTGGATTCAGGTGACACAGTGTCCTAATTATGCAGTTTCAATGACAATCATTTGTCCAAATCCTTTGGGGTGTTAAACAAAGCTGACTCTACAAATTGATAGTGTGTGCTTGTGTGTGCACACATGCGTTTGCTTGGGTGTGAACAAAGACTTAATCAATCAGCATCTTTCATGGAGCGGACCACAACATGTAGGGAGGTCCATCAGATATCTGTATGCTGTTGTGTGCATGTCAGGCCTTTAGTCAACAAATTAAATTGCTTATTTGGGACGAGAGACGCTGCTGATTGCCTCCAAAGCTGACACATGCTTCCAACAATATTGAAACACAGAACCATCAGAGAACAGTGTACTGACCACCCGAGGAAAGTACAATGAGTTCCTTCTGTTAGTGAAGTTGTGCTAACAGACGCTGATATAGCCTTTTCTAAGAGATTACAGAGGGACAGAGTGACTGCAGAAGATAGACGCAGATGAAGAAAGATACAGAATAAAGGATGGAAATATCTGACTCAAGAGGAAGGATGCTTTCAAAGTTCATTCTCTCCGAGCAGAAATGCACAATATTACTGCTCTGATAAGCGTGCTAGGCTCTGTGTGCCACCGCATCCTTGCACAGCATGCAGTCAGGCAGGAATAACAAAGGGAGCTGGAGCGGCACTAAGCTACTAATGGAGAGACTAGCTGAGGAGGAGTGGCGTCTGTTGGCTGCTCTGAGGGCCACCAGAGGGCACCGAGAGCCTGAAATGAAACATGGAGACCCCTCTCCTCCTCATCTTCCAATCTCCCACTCAGACTGCCTAAAGCTACTGGGTGTCAAAGTTTGGTATATGGTTGAACGCAGTCTGAAAGCAATATTGCAAAGATGGTGCCCAGTGATGTATGAATGCACCCTTAGACCCCGTTCTCCCATCTCAGGATTACTTGAGGACACTCGTGGACCTTTTCAGAGACTTGCCGACCCTTTCAAACCATTTGAAATCCTTGTAGATTCCACCAGAGGATATTCTACAGCTGTAGGACAACCTTTTAAAGGAAAACCAGCTGCAGTGGGGCTTCAGTCGTACACAGACCAGTCTGCTTCAATAGACAGGCCTGATCTTTGTCAAAGCAAAAATCTACTGTAAATCAGAAGGGAAATGGAGTTCATTTTCAAGATCATTGTCAATACCATAGATATTTTATTCACTTTTTGTGACATGTGAAAGTCTTTCCAAAACCTGGACGCATAGCTCCCATGGATCTAATCTGTGAAGTCATCTAAGGGCACTTTGTGGTGTTAAAATAAAATACCTGAAAAAGAAATTATGGACACTGTGACAGCAAGCATGATGATTTCATAATACCAGTTCACTGCCTTTAGCACCGAGATAATGTGGATGTCAAAGCTCAAATGTTATGAATGCACAACTTTTGACAAATTCAGTTTGTAATTCATTGCTGATAGACTGGTCCTTGTAAATATTTCTTCCTGCCTGTCTTGCCTGCATCTGAATCGTCCTTTAGGGTGGATTTTTGCCTTTTGGCATGACAAAGAAGGACTGCTGATTGAGGACCACATGAGCCTTCCAGGGCTTCATTTAAAACACAGCCCAAAATAAATGTTCCATGCTTATAGATACACATGACAACTCTTGAGAGACTTACGAGATAAATACAGAGCCACGAATACCTCCCCAGTCTCTGCTGACCTTGCTACAGTCCTGCTGCAAAAGAGGTGAGGCCACAATTCTTTTCCAGGTTAAAAACTCTTATTAAAGCAGAGTTGATAAAATGAGGCCAAAACACACGACAGAAAGGAAGAGGAAAAAATGAACAGGACAGGGAACTGTAAGCCTGGCATCAGCCTTTTCAGGGAGAACAGACCTTGGCATAGTTAGAGCATGGATGCTGGCAGAACAGACCCTCTAAAGTTTCACATGTGATGCTTAATGAGTCCAGGTAAACTGTTTGCTGTGAGACAAGGGCAAGGGAACTAATGAAGCCCCTTACCCCCTGCCTTTAGAGGCAATTACTTCAAAAAAAAATATTGCAGAACCAAAAAAAAAAAACACACCAAATGATGTGTAAAAGCTGAAACTACAAACCGAAATGTTTCATTAGATTTCACAGAAATTCCTCAAATATGCCCAGCTACATTCAAAGAAGCAGCTCGAAAACTTAATGGAACATTCCAACCTTACCAGGCCGGCCCATTACACAGCCTCTGTGTGCTAGCATCAACCTCTCCTCTGTGAAATGAGATTCATTAATGCAGACTAAAACAACCTAAGCTTGTCTCGCAGCTCAATCTCTTATCGGCAGTCTGACTCCTAGAGTGCCTGGGTGTCCTTATTTCTATTTCATTCCCCAATCCATTCATTAACAACCCCCATTTGATGGGAAGGGGGAAAAAAAACCCCAAAACAATTACTGTGCGAATAGTGTCAGCTGTGGTGGCCGTGCTTTTCATGCCTGGTTTGTCTTGGTGTTTGAGGCTTTCTTGTTCTTTTGTCCTGCCTCCCAGTCCAGTAAGCGTCTGTTTAGCTTCCTGACCCTCCCTTCCCCTGCTGTAGCCTCTTCCTGCCTTATTTACATGAAATTACCTCCCATTTGAATGTGACTGAGGCCTGCCGATGGACAAGTGGAGACTCAGATGGAAACTGGACACACACGGTGCACAGTAATGCGGAGCAGGATCTCACAGGATTTCAGGGCATCCGAGTGACTTGCTCTCTCAATCTCCTTAGCTCTCTCGCCCTCGCATTTGTGCAGGTTGCCATGGAAACCATCGCTTGTGGTTATTGATAGTGATAGAGGCATATATGTTGAAACAAGAGAGGGCTTTGGGGAATCGTTAATATATAAATATGATGACTGTCAGTTTGCATTGTCTTTGAATAGTCAGCGAGGGCGGGGGATGCAGAGGGGAAATGCATCTCACTGCAAATGCAGTCAAATGTGGGATCTCAGCAAATGAGACATGACTGTGATGACACAACTGACCTAACCCCTATAAGGCCAATTATAACAATTATGTAGAAAGACCAACAACTGCATGAGGAGTCTTGAACTTCTGAAGTGTTGACACAACAGTCAAATCTACAACTAAATGACTAAAAACAAGAGTTTCACTTTTGGGATCTCAGCACCCCACCCCCAGCCCCAAAATCAGTCACAGTCACAACTATGGGAGCATAAAACTGCAGGACAAAAGAACAAAACACTTGAGCCTGTCTTTCTGTTCTACTTGAAGTAATTATTCCAACAGCCAAATTGTTAATTAGTTTGACTAATTGCTCAAGGTGCTGGTGTGTGGGGGGGGTGGGGGTTGATTGTGTTTTTATCATCTGGCAAG
>OMLB01015143.1:9749-28666 GCA_900302555.1 Myripristis jacobus
GATGCCGTCCGCCATAAAACTCAACAGTAGAAGAAAATGGGACAAGGCTGGGGCAAGCTACCTTATTTCTTAATATGTACAGTTGCCGGCCATTCGTGGAAAAATGTATTGCAGTTATCAAATCACCCATGAGGCAAGACAACTGTAAACAAAGATGTGGAGTCAAATACATCATCAGCGGAGTCGTGTAATTGGCTCGCTCACTCTACGTGAAAAAAAGCGTCTTTTGTCATACAGACGAAATGTTACTGCTTTCAACCTCAACACAGCCTCACCAGGATTTTCACTAGGTCTTGACGTGGGAAACTGGCAGTCCAGATTTGCTCCCATTCACACATGAGGAAATGTTCATTAACAGGGAAAGACTGCATGTGTGAAAGGGGCAATAAAGTGTAGTGAACACATATAGATGACGGCAGAATTACAGAAACAAATTCCTTATGAAGCAGGATATGCATTTAAAGTGTGAGAAGTGATCCAGTTCGCCTGAACATTACCACACAGGCTGGTACATCTGAGGTGAAATTAGCTGAACGCCTCAATGAAATACAGTTACTGGTCTTTTGGTTTTACCACGCCCATAAAGTTTCTCTGTTAGAGAATCAAAGCAAATTTCATCAATTCCCTGACTTTATCTGTCTAGAACAAGCTTTTCAAAATTCAGTGATACCTGGGAACCCTGTAGTACCACTGGTGGGAGCATGGGCAAATTTTACTGGAAAGTCAATCAATCAAAGCCACACAGAGATTAACACTTTCTGGGGAGGAAACAGAACAAAATGAAGGAGAACTTTTTCTTTATCCAATATCCAACACAAACCCTTCAAAATGTCTAGTTCTCTTGGTTTCTGTCTGGTGTCTGTTGTGTTGTGAAAAACACTCGACAGGAGTTTCTTCTTTGTTCAAGTCTTCTTGCTCGTTTCACTTCCATCATTGTGTTTAGCGCCAGCATTGCGTTGATCAGTGCGTCATTTCATGCTGCATTCCTATTGGTTGCTTAGTGGACGTAGGTTGTAGGAGCTGTCATACTGTGAGATGGTTATCCCAAATTTCTGACACTGGCAGTCTTTCATCCCAGGCTATCTTTGCTCTCAAGACTGTGACAATGGCCGTCTCTGAACCTCACTACCAGTGCGCCATAGGACCACCATTTTGGAGCCAAGACCAAAGATTGCCATGATTCTTTCTCGAAGGTCATCTTTGGTCTGGGACAGCCAAAAATCACACAGTGTATACCAGGCATTAGATAAGCCAAGTCAAACAGATGAGCTACGCAGCCTTTTGAGCGATTTGCAGTCAGACCACATAACCAACATTCCCCCAGAATAACTCAAGGTAAAAGGCCATTCTTCATATTTATGCATGAAATTCCACCATAGCTACACCGTCAGTCTATAACTCCTGCAGAGCCCAGAGAGGCTGCTGCCATAGCTTATATGCACCTGTCCAAACCTCTAACTGCACATAAGTCAACACAAGACCGCAAGAACTGTGACTGGACCACCACCTGGCCACTCTGTATTTCTTTCACCATTTTTGTGTTGATTTACATTCACAGTGAAGACAAAATATAGGAAAGAAATCTCTCAAAACATCAGTTTGGGCACCACCAATGTTATCCGAAAGTCGACTCTTATATGTGCTTTGTTATGCTTTGTTAACATTGTTTTAACAATACCTTGGCATTGCCGTCTAGAGTCTCAGCAATCAGCAGACAGGCACCAATGCAAAACTATAAATCGCAGACAACTGTACCATAGCTATGGCAACAGTTCAACACTTAAGTATTTATCAGCCTTAACATGCATTTAAATCCTGGCAACGGGTGCTGTTGAGGGTGTCCAGGGAAACAGTGGGAATACTTCAGGTCTCTCTTTTCCTGCTTCCTGGCAAGATTACTAAAGGTAATGATGCACTTAAGCATACTAATATCTGTAACTATATTTCCATATTTGCTTTGCAATGATGCTTGACCAAGGATAGTTTCCATTGTACTGTGGATCTTGTGAACAGTACACTAATCAGCTGCACACATGTGACCATCAGGGCGCCAAGCAGGCTACAGACAATATTTCATAGTCATTCAGTTGTTATGCATGATACAGACCTGGCCACAAGACGTTTTTACACAAAGAAAAAAACGTTGTTCACAGCAGCATTATAAAAAGTCAGTAGGACCAATAGTGGGGAAGAACGTCCTCGTACCTGAGCACACAGCACATGAGCAGCAGATGTTGTGGGACCTGTGCTGGGTTGAGCAGGGCGGGGCAGTCGGAGCGCAGGCAGGCCAAGAAGGCCCTGGTTCTCCTGGAGCGGTCCTCACTGGCCCGGCCCAACCACAGCCGCCGCAGGTTGGGGCAGGTCCACTCCCGGAAACACAGGGCTGGAACCAGCTCCGGGGTCAGGGCTGACTTGGCCTTGCCACTACTCCACTCTTTGACGATGACTGGAGGAACTGTGACACGGAGGCAGGAGGAGACGGCTCATTACATACAGATGTGTGTGTGGCTTACTTTACAGTAAGAGATGCAGTGCTGGTAGTATCTGAGGTTTTTAGATCATGCCTGTAAATTTAAAAGTGCAGGCCTTTGAGATCGTTAAAACAATATTGCCACCATGTTGCATTTTAGGCATGTTGTGGACCTATTTATCCATAACAGCTTACACAGGTTTCAGAGAGTTAAATTTAGTGCTTTTCAAGACATTTATAAGATAGATTTTTTTTTTTTTTAAATTTAAGACTTTTTTGGACAAATAATCTTTTTCTTATACAAATCAGCATTTCAGTTGAGTGTAAAGTTAAATTTGTGATCGCATGCAGAGGTAACTTAGGTAAGAATATGTTCATTATTGTATTAGTTTAAATGTTTTTATGCACTGTAAGCACTTTGAGATCATTTGTTTGATGTAAAGCGGTATAAATAAAATGTATTATTATTATTATTATCATTAATGAAATGCATATCTATGGAATGTTCTTATAAGATTTCATAAGAAATGTAGGTATCCTTGGTGGTGTTCTAATAAATCTACCCAATACTTTTTTCCCCCCTACAGAACTTCAAAGATAAAAGGATTTTATAGGATTTCTCTCTGCTGGTAAGTATGACAGATAAGCATCAAGTTAGTCGGGTTAATCTACAAGACAAAGTACACAGAAACACACGGATAAATGAAAATGTTTTATGCTGAAATCAAGATTTCACAAAAACAAACTTTGGACGATTTAATGACTTTTCAGGCCTGATATTTGAAAGACTTTTTAAGGATCTGTAAACACTCTGTTACAGCAGGGGAGCAGGTTACAGTTCAGTGCCTCATTCAAGCATGAGCTGCTGTGGGCTTTGGACATGTGTATACATGAGGGGCTAGTTCCCACACTGTAGGGAACTGTTGGTACAGGAAATCAAAGCGACAGCCTTCTGACTCCTGTGTGGCTCTCCTTAACCAATCTGCTGACTCACCACAATGTGTAACCACTCTGGTTCCATTTCCTTTTACTGAAAGGAACAGAGAAATAGCAGCAAACAGGACAGAGAGGAAACATATCCAAACAAAGACAATTAGGGATGGAACGGTAAGCAGTCTTCCTAGAGACTCTGATAAAATATCTGATGTAAGATACGCCATTTAAAATAATTATCACAATAATTGATAGTTTTAAGTTTTGAAAGGTCAGAAGAAAGGTTTTTATTGCATCACATACTGTATAGTAAGAACCAAAGTCAGCATCAAACTGTCAGGTCTGTCTGTTTGCCTTATCTATCATGTGTCCAAGACCAAGCATTTGATATGCTTGTGTTGTGTGTTTCATGTTAGTCAAAGGCATTAGTTGGGTTAATATTTTCATGCAAATCAGTTCATAGTGTTGATAATTTCATTTCCAATTTTCAATACATAACATGTTGAAATGATTGCAATGTGTTTAACTAATTAACTTTTTCATCAAATTTTAACAATACCATGATAATACTGAAAACAGTCATAAATTAAAATTGAATTTTCATATCTTCCCATCTCTATCAACAACTAGTATTTCACCAGAGGTGAGTCCTGTCAAGACATTTTACCTGGGTAGAACCCCAAGCAGAATGACATGGCCAGTGACTCCCTTCACATGATGCCTGAGGGTGGATGTGTAAACAAAATGGTTGTGAAGTTGTAAATTGGTTACCACAACTCTAGTAGCTTTCTCTCCAGTGCCTCAGACACAACAGATGCAACAATGTCTATGTGCGGGCAATTTATAAACAAAGCAAATATTCTCGACTCCCATCCTCCCCTCGTCCCTACCCTCCAGGGGTCCCCTCTTGCGCAGGGCGAGCCTCTCCAGGCGGCGGTGTGTTTCGGCCAGGCTGAAGAGGACGCCGTAGGCATACTGTCTGGCAGCACGGAACAGCAGCGAGGCGGGAGGCAGCTCAGAGTTACACTCATCCTCTATACACACTGGCATCTTCATCTCTCCCTGGGGGGGTGGAGGGTGTGGAGAGAAGGAGGCAGGGGGAGAAAATGAAAAAGAGGAACATGGTGTAATAAGAGCATGGCTTTGAAGAAGCTGATGTATTACCTATATTCATTCATTATAACCCTCATTTAAACAAGCAAGTCGACATGGAGAGGCATTCTCTTTTTACAGAAATGGCCCGAGGGCGCAGTTCACTATCAATCTGGCAGACACGCTTCCTGAACAATTCAAAATTAATTCTGAAGGTGAACGCAGAGACAAAAAAGAACATGGATTAAGTCAGGTTGAAGCACTGAATACGCTATGACAGAGCGAGTCTCTTACAGCTGATTATATCCTAACTTATACCAAACCCCTCATACCAAACCGTGAAACGCAGTGCTGTACCTTGGTCAATATGTGGTAAATCTGGGGGTACATCAGTCCTCTGCGGTGTCTGTGTTCAGCCACTCGCAGAACCTCAGCACTGACCTGAAAACCATGAACACCAAAAGGAAGGCTAGTTTTAGTAAATAGGGTATAAAAAATGTATATTTCCCAAATCAACACACAACAGATCATATATACAAACTGTATTCTGGTTATTTGGTTTCAAAATATGCACTATATGAAAGCATACACACATTCTCTCTCTCTACCTCGCACTCACTCACACACAAACCTGAGGCAGAGGGGGTGTTGTTATGTCCATGTGACTCCGCGTCGCCATAGACAGCAGTGACGGAATGTTTGACCCGCTCCCATTGCCATGGGAACCGTCTCCAGAGGCCGAGCCCCCCCTTCCAGCAGGATCCTCCCACCGGGAGGGCTTGTCCGTCAAATGGCTGAGAGACAGAAAGTGAGGAAGGGCAGGACGGGACAGGACGGATGGATGAGTTCCCAAAATTAAGTTTAGGATAGGTCACATGTTTGTGTTCACTATTCCACATTTCCTGTAAAAAAGCAATTCCTCAACTCATTTTTATGCTAATTAAAATGCAAAACAAAAAGGGACACAAAATTCTTTGTCTCAACAGTGATTACATTAGCGGTCATTGCCAGTAAAGAGTACCTTGGTGATTGACGGGTTAGTGTACTCCTTAAGAGATGAGAACACAGACACCAAAACCACACGTGTCCCTAGAGCACAGTTTGCACTGGTTCTCTATGCTCACACTGAACACTATGTCAAATGGTAATAGGTAAGTAGCAATACTTTATAAGTGGTTTTGTTTCTTTAGGGGTGACATGGTGGGCAACCCAGAATGTGTAAAAATCACTTAACACTGCCAGTATGGGTGATTACTCCTCTGTAATATTTCCAAACATAACCCTGACAAAGCTATACTGAAGTAATGATTTCATTTCTAAATTTTGGAATCGACAGCTAGGTTTCCCTCAGCGTATTAAAAGCCCGTCAGGCTGCTAGGCCTAGTTTGGCCTCCAGCTGGGCCAAAGCATCCTGAGATAAATTTTAAGCATGGATGCAGGAACAAGAGGTGCTGCACTAAGGCACTGAGCTAGAGGAGCTGCAGAATTGGCGCATTTCCCAAACAATATTGTCCAAAAGTCCCTGAATGCAACACATCTGAAATTTTTCTAATTTCAAAATATTTCTCAATAAAAACTGTAGTTCTTGATTGTACCTAATTCAAACAACAGTAACAACTTGGAAGGATGGCTACCATTTCAACTGCTTATATCCGGGTCAGGGCGCAATTTCGACCCATGACCATGAGAGGGGAAAAGGTGCAGTGTGTGCCTTTCCTGGTGTCCCACTTTTACAGTGGTTTTGTAGACCATCATCAGGTGTTATAAACACCAATTAGGAAAAAAATGAGTAGCCTAGTTAGTCAGTAGTAACTGAGAATCACACTGCTATTCATACCGTGTTACAAGTCTCCTATCTGTTCTATATGAGGTGATAGGAAAGAATAGGAGACCTTACAATACATGCCAAGCTGCCAACCGCACAGAAAGGAGAAAGCAGAACAAGGAAACTCTTAAGTTACAGTTTCCAGAAAAAATTCCTGGCCAGCGGCCACACTTGGACACAGTGTGTTAACACAGTGCTTGCTGGATCAGTGAAAAACATCTCCACTCCAGACCGCCACACTGAAGTAAGTGGCACATTGTCCTGTTACATTTATTAAAAACATTCATTTATAATTTATCCAGTCTGGGACACACACACACACACACACACACACACACACACACACACACACACATTACAAGTGGGCCTAACATTTTTTTCTGAGGGAATCCCTGTACAGGTCATAATAAAAAAAGTTTTTACAGATGGCAACTCAGTCCTCTTCCTTTGGATGACGCTGGTTACCATCTATCATTCAACACAATGTATGCTGAGTGTGGAGCACTACTGAATATAATCTACCAAGGACACATGAATGACTTTGGTGACTATGTTCTCATTGCCTAACAGTTCCATTAACTGTTACGTTAAACCCTTCCCCCACTAAATCAGTGTATTCCTTTAATCATCACAGTAAAGGTCAGCTTATAGTCTGGCGATTTGTGGTGGCTGCCGTGGGTGATAATCACATTTTGTGGTCGGTCACAACATTTGGTGTATACTCCAAGTGATGCTGTCATTGTCACTGTGGTGGTCAGAAATGTGTCTTGAGAATTTAATAGATAAAAATACGTTGTATTCCTGCCTATATGACATTCAATGGGCAGATTACAAGCCGAGCAAATGAGTGGACCTCAGCGATACACTCTGTAATTGCACCTATGTTTAGACTTAGTGTGCACAACAGGGGCCAAAATCAAAGTGGAGCAATGAAGGAATGTTGGCAACATTGCAGCGATGTCTATCAGGTGACCACAAATAGCCAGACTATAAACTGACCTTAACAATTACTGCCAACTTTCTATTGGTGCTTTTTCCTCCATATTGTTTTTTGTTTCTATTCTTCTCATTCTTCTTCTTCTTCTTGCTTTATTTTGATTTTTTTCTGCTAAAAAGTTTGGACAGTAAATGCTGTAACATTTAAGAAACATGTTCTGGAGTTTTCACTGAGGTTTGCATTAAAAGGCATTGTGCTTCACCTCTAGGTGGTGCCACAAATGCAAAAAGTTTGTGTCTCGTAATCGGCTGCATGGATTTGTTTGAAATACGGTTTGCATAAGCTAGGGACCTGATCATACCTGTCAACATTACGCTTGTGCACTGTACTCTCCCGGGCATTGTACAGTGTGAATTTAATGTGGTTATCCTGTCAGTTTTCTTATCCGCTGTCTCCCTTCATACATCCACACATGGAAACCCATTCAGAAATCAGTGGATTTACATGGCATAATAATCGGGTTTCTCTCCCATTCTCTTAATCCCTTACCCTGATTATGTAAATCAAGGTTCTAGTTTACATAGCATTTGAGAAAACAATAACTACAGCATGAGGCTGAATACCCTGATCATTAAAGTGTATGTAAACACAGTAATTGTGAAACTACACCCTTTCTTCCTTATAACTAAACTAGCCAAACTAAAAAAATGGACAAAGCAAGTGGTCTCCTATAAAAAGCCGAACTTTTCTGAACCCGAGAAAGCTCTCTGTTCTGTCAAGAGAAACCAGGGCAGCGCTCTTTCTAAAATCACCGACTTTTATGTCCGCATTGACTTCAACATAAAAAAGGTGCTGCCAGCATTTTAAAAAAAAAAACAGTGTAACCAAAGCTTGTTTGTCTGTGTTCTTACTTTGCGTTGCTGTCATTGGGTTCATCTCCATCAGAGGATGAGGAAGGAGAGGGAGAGGGACCCGACTGTGTGCCAGTGTGGTGATTGGGTAATCGACTTCCCCCCTGAGTGGAATCATACGGAGCTGACCAATCGGAGAAGCCCATCTTGCCTGTCAGCGAATCGTTGCAGTCTTGCATTGGTGGTGGTGGGTTCTGGAACAGAAGGGTGGAGCCAGGTCCATATGGAGCATTTTGATACTGTGGCTTTACCCCTGGAACCTGGGGAGGAGGGAACTGATTGGATAGAGGGGTGGGGGGGTTGCAAGGGGACCAGAGAAGAAAGGGAGGGGACAGGAGCAAACAGGAAAGCACAGGAGTGTAAAAGGAACCAAAGAGGAGGAGGGGTGGGAGAGGAGGGGGAAGGAAAGGGGAAGAGGTGTCTCAGGGACAGGAACTAATGCTGTCCTACTTTGTTTCAGCTTTACTAGAAGCATCTAGTCAAGGTTGGTCAGAGCGTTCTGGATGGAACAGACTGCACCCTCCTCCCTAAGCCCTTTTTCCCATAAATGAGCACAGGCCACAAAGGGATTCAAAGAGTAAAAACTTAATCCAATCTGCTACATGTAGATTCATGCAGAGCAACGCACAATTACATACACATCAAAGGCAGAAAGTGAAGGATTAGCAAGCCAAGGAATCTACCTGATTCTTTCCAGGCTGCATCGGTCCCATGTGGCCAGGTGGTCCCCCGAATGGAGTGGGTCCAAACCCAGGTGCTGAGCATGCAAAGACACAAACCAGCATGCAAATAAAAGAAAAGCATGTTGTGGTAACTATTTAGTAAGACAGTAATCAAAACATGACATGTGAACTAGATGATCCCTCTGGTTCTGTTTCCTAGTGGAGAGAAAGGGTTTGCTACTCACAAAAGAAAGGGGAGGGCCCCATGTTGAGCGGGCGTGGTTTGGAGGCAGCTGAGAAATACTCCACAGCTTTCTTAAAACGCTCCACTTTGTCCTCCATACGAGACTGCAGGGGAAACACACAAATATGTGCAAAAATGCTTGGATTACATGTGTGTCAATGTGATAAGAGTCATTTAGGGGATGCATTCACCTGTTTTATGAGTTAGTGTGTGTTTTCTGTATCAGTAGCTGGGGTTCAATTCATGTATCTTTATTCAGACAAAGATGTAGCAAATGAGACAGGCGGAACGGAAATAGCAAACTTCCCTTAAGTTTCATGTCTGCCCACTTGAGGCATAAAAAGGTTTTTGTTGATGAGATGATGTAAACACATTTGTTGTTGTTCTGACAACTTTATATTTGATTCCACACATCTTACTGAAACACCGAATGTATGTTTACATTTTTTAAACATTTTGACATGTTATGTTCAGTTTGCTTGACATTTAGATGGAAACGAAGCTTGTGTACAGGTGTGCTACCTGTGACTGTTTGAAGACATCTCTGGCGATGGCGTCGAGGTTTCCCAGGTCTTTGATGGAGGAGACATACTCTGAGACGGCCTTGATCACCACCTCACAGGGCGGGAGCACCAACTGGTGGGCTCGCACCTAGAACAGCCACCACACAAAGGGCTTGTTATTAGTTACAATTTACTGGGCTGGGCGTGGAGTGAGCAGCACTGGGACTGCAAGATTCTGGGGTGTGTTTTTTAATCATTTTATCTCATGGTGTTTTTTAATCAACCAAATGCTGTGGCTTTTAAGTGTGCAAACCAACTACAGCAAACAGACTCCAGCACAGCACTTGAAGTAGGTAGGTTAGTTACAGAGCCTCCCACTCATCATGCGTCAGTAAGAGTTCTGTCGTTACTGGAGGATAGAAGATAGTAGATATGGTTGGTGTGTGTATTTGTAGGTCATGCACCCATCTGTTTGTAAAATGCGTGTGGGCTTAGCCAGTAGCCGAGATATTCATCCAACTGCCCAAGCCTACATTCGTAAGAAAAGTGGCTAACATTACTCATCTCCTATGTGACAGTGCTCTCGGCTCTTCTTCTTTATCAATATGGCGAGTGGCACAAGTAAGCACAGCAGCATTACCGCCACCCTTGGACTGGGCGTGGAATTACATGTCTATAAAAGATTTGATCTGTGGTTATTAGGCGATTCCAGTTGGACTTTAGAACCAAGAAATTGGAAGATATTATTGGCCCAGCCGATAATCGATCAGGCCCTAATCCATACCATTAACATCATGTAGTTGGTATTGCTC
The DNA here is from genome assembly GCA_900302555.1 of Myripristis jacobus. Taxonomy (NCBI): domain Eukaryota; kingdom Metazoa; phylum Chordata; class Actinopteri; order Holocentriformes; family Holocentridae; genus Myripristis; species Myripristis jacobus. Next base: position 20,139 of record OMLB01015143.1, read on the forward strand.
TGTGAGCTGTTCCCTGTATTAACATTTTTGCTAAAGCATGGTACACACTACAGGATAATCGGGCCGATTTTTGTCCAGATCTCCCCTTCCGATCAAAGCCAGCAAAGGCCCTAGTGTCTGATGTTTGCAAACGACATTGTGTCTGATTTTCCTGTGGTGTGGGCTGTGCTAAGAGTGATTTTGTCTGGTCCGATCCACTTGGAAGGCCTCGGAAGGAGAGATCGTAAATAATGAACATGTTTAATATTCGTGACTAGAAATCCTGTAGTGTGTGGGGTGCTCCGAGAGGAGTTGAGCACGCACAGTGTGTAATGTCACGTGTACCGGAACAAAAGCCAATCAAGACGCGAGCAGAGTCAGCTGACTGACGGAAGAGGAAATAAAAACAAACAAAAAACATGGCGCCGGTGAAGAGAAAAGTCTCTTGGACCTCCGAAATGGAAGACCAACTGGTTGATTTGTGGCAACAGCAGGAATGTTTATATAGCATTTCATCCAAAACCTACCACAACAGGACGGACAAATAGAAGAGTTGGACCGAAATTGCTACTGCAATGGATGCACCCAGTAAGTGTGTTCTTAGTACATTAGTGACCCAAATTGTTGATAAATCCATTGAACACTGCTGCAAAACTGATAGGTACAACATAAGAGCTCAGCAAAAAATTAAAAAAAAAGCTTCACTCCAACAACTGCAGGACAATCAAACAATGCATGGTGTGTTTCAGCTGTAAGTGGCATTGATTCCCTAACTCTACTGCATGGTCGATAAGTTAGACCACTGGTTCCCAGATGTTTTCATGTCACAGATCCCCACTGGATAAGACATTCTTAGATATGATTTGATACAGTCATGTAACTGTTGTCTGAAGTGGTGGTGGAGAGATAACAACATGGTGAGTGAAATCTATTTTATAAAGAAAACTGCCCCCTTAATACGTCCTCTCATTGCAATCTCTGCTAGAAGGGAAATACAACTGAAACTAAAACGGCACTGAGAGAGATGCTACACCCACACTGCATGCATGTAATGTAATTTAAGGATCATGAAGGAAAGTGTCATGCATTGCTGTCATATTTTACAAAGTGGAAAGAAGCTGATAGGCTCTGGCCTGCATGCAGTGATTAGAGTACACATCTGTGAAAACTGTATAAATTGATTTAGGAAGGACTGTATCATCTGAATGCTTTTGCACTGCTGGAAATGAGTGAAAACATCCCGTCTGCTGTTTACACTTGGAAGCGACAGTTTTCAAGCAGAAAACAGCTTCAGCTGGAGATGATGGATAAAAAAAAATACAAACAAACAAACTAATAAAACAAAAAAAAAACAAAAAAACGTTTGGCTTGAGTTGTGTGGTCAAATGCAGATGTTCTGAGGACTTGGGACAAACACATTCTCAAAAAATAAGAACATTTGCGTTCCACAACGATGAGGGGCAGCGCAGTGGAAAGAGAGATGAGAGATCGGAAACAGTCACATTTGCAGCACTCGCCTTATCACAAGCAAAGATACACAACCAGGTCATGACACACAGATTTAGTCAAACATTCACAACACACTGCTACTTAAATATCAATAACTAGCTATCTGCATGTACACTTATCAGTAACAGGAAAACTTCTGCTACGCTACTTCATTATCATCAGTACAAAACATGCCAAGACATCTTCATCAGATCAATTCACTGTAATAACACAGAAGTCACCACTGTTTGGTACCACAATATTAAACAAGTGTTCATAAACCAATCATGATATCCATACTAAATAATGTATTTTCCAGACCAGTCAGCTCACCCCTATTATTTACAAGCCCATGAGACTCTGTCTCTATAGCCACAAATATACTTCTATCAGAATTCCACACACCAAACCAACAGGTCAGAAGCCTACACAAATCAATAATGTCTAGAAAATGATATAACAATCACTATGTTGGTCATGCACAACACAGAATCAGATCACACTAAAACTGACATATTGGACAGTGTTATTAGAGCAGCAACACAACGGTTAACCCTAACACGCCACTAAAAAACTACATGCAAGTCATCGTGGGCTTCAACAAACTAGCAGTACCACTCCAATACAAGCTTACCACAGCAAGCCTGACTGACTGCACCAACATTTTTTGCCTGATTTGGGGGGGAAAATCTAATACAGCAGATCCTTGCCTAACTATAAAATATCTGCCAAGTCTGATTCTGACCAGATCACAAAGTGTTTTATTGGGAACCCCCTGGGACCACTCCAGGGCCCCTGGACTCCACACTGAGACCCACAGAATTAGACCACAGTTACAAAAGCAGGGTAGGAGGTATCTACCTCTGAAAAAAAAGAAGAAAAAACGAACCAGGGTCACCACAATAAAGGACAAGGAGACAAAAGGATAAGGGGACATTAGGGACTAACCAACATACTGGGCTATAAATATTATTGGTTAATGGTCTTCCTCAGATATTCCCAAAATTCTCATTACTGACTAAATTATGAGTCCAGTCTAAAAGATCCCTCATCCCTCTGTAGTTTGTATGCTGGGAGGCCAGCTCAGAAAAAATATACTGTAATATGCAAGTACATCTTATAGGGACAGGCCATTAAAACAAAATATTAAAATACTCATTCATCAGGATCACTGACTGTTAATTTTGGCTAAACTTTTTTTTATACTGAGATATGTCACTAAAATAAGACAAAACAGAGTGGAGCTATATTTGGTTCAAATGGCTGAGCAGTCAACGAGCTACTGGAGAGATCCGGGCGTCATTAAATTCATATTATTTGGTTCTCATCCCTTCAGTCACTGTTTTAGGCGGCCATTATGTTACTGTTGAAACCATACAAATGCCCTAAGTGGGAAAATTTCAAGAAATTAGGTTTGTTAGGTGTTAGTACCACAGCTCCTCAATAACATTGCTTATGCATCTGAGCAGGTTTCAAAAAGACAGATTTAAGGAATTTAATAATTTAATATTTTTTTAATTAGCAGGAACTAAATTTTAGACCAATCAAAACTGTACAGGACCATAGTTTTTTTTTTTTTTTTTGAGTTTAGTAAAGCTTATTCAGTAACATGTTTTGTATATTGTGCTAACCCTGTGCTGTATTAATCTAAGAGGTGACAAGATGGCAAATAACTGCATAGAAGCCCTATATTTATTAATTAGTTTTATCATTTACTATAGTGATTTTTTTGTGGATATTTTAAGGACCCACTGACACAAGCAAGGAAGATGAAGCGACCCAAACTAGCATGGTGACGTGTACAAGTTCCTCAGAAGTGTGAAAGAGGCTGAACTCTGTTGCCTTCATTGCTGAAATGACTGCCACCAACTATGTAACCAGTGACTACAATAAAGAGCACAGAGTGGTTCTTTTTAGTCATCGTCTGCTATGGTCTTTATAAATTTTGGCACCTACCAAATGTACAAACATTTGTTGAGACCGCTCACTGAATAGTCAGCCATGGGAGAGTGGATTTGTGCAAATCCCTAACATTTTATGGATACAGACCAGTGCAGGGAAACTATTAATACTACAATACCAGAGAGACCCTGGAGAGATTCAGGGACAAAAACTTCCATACGCTGATGCTTGGTGAATTTAGAGAAACAAATTGTCACTCTCTAATTTTGTTTTCAATCATCTGTTATCTATTTTTGATGCAGTTCCCACATTTTACATGAATTCTGTAACTGGGTCTTTAAACTTACTTTTTTATAGGACACAATTAAAGAAAAAATAACATTACTAAAGCTATAGTTCCTGCTGGCAACTGGGGCTGGGAGGTTTACCTTGAGTGAAGCTAGTGGGTGTTCTGGTCCCAGCAGACTCCAGTGGAAGGCAGCCAGGTCCTCATCAGGCAGAATATGGTTCCCTGCAAGAGAAAACGTTCAACGTGTTTGTTGTGTCAACAGAGAACGGCAACGGACAAAGGCGAGTGACAAAAATACACCTCAAGAGTAGGGGCGTGTGTGTTTGAGTGAAATAGCGACAAAGAGGAACTTGGGACGCACCCTTGACTGTGTGTGTGTGTGTTGTGTGTGTGCAAATTTAAGCATCTGCGGAGTGTGCTGTTTCGTACCCAGCAGAGCAGCGAAGCAGGGCAGGTGCTGTGTCTTGAGCCCGAGCTGCCTGGCAGCCTCAGACAGCAGGTACTGGTGTGTGGTCAGGTTCTTGCCGTTCCAGCTCAGTTTGAGCGCGTGCGAGGAGAAGTAGGCAGGTACGTTGCAGAGGGCAAACTCGGAGTCCTGAGCGATCAGGCCAGCGAAGCCAAAGTCCCTATAGAGAGACAGCACCTCCTGGTGGTGGTCCTCCAAAGTCTGAACAACCTGCAGATGGAGAGAGGAGAAATTGAGTGTTATTGTACCCTGCTGCTCCATAAAACCCTCTTATTGATACTGTTTAGACAGTTCCTAGACTCAGACAAGCCTCTCTCTCATGCCAGCCCGAGGAAACAAAAAAGGAGCAGACACTTGTTGCTTTCTAGTGAGGTGTCATGATATGGTTGGTAGGACAGAGTTATAAACAAACATTACTCTGAATGATGTGATACTCGTCAGTGGTTCCAAACTGGTAGAGCGATGTTCATGGTGGTGTTGTGGAGTGAGCTAAGTAGAGCCCCATGATTCTGCCCGAATACCATGTTAATCATGTTAATCAATGTCAGTGTTAATCAATGTCGAAATGAATTACTAATTAATTACATTGTTACTTCATTAAAAATCTATTTAATGATCTTGAGATCAAATATCTTCTATCCTTCAAGTGAACGCAATATGGGCCAAAGAAGACAGGCTCATTATGTGGCCCCTGACATTTTTAAATGATCAATTATCAGTCTGTGTAAAACTGAGAAAGCTACCCAAGACTGTGATCAGAATCAGAACCAGAAGCAGAAATACCTTATTGATCCCATAGGGGAAATTGGGTACACAGCTGGAATATGACAAAACTGTTTCTTGGACTACAAGTAAGAGGAGCCACATTACCCTAGTTAGTATTGTGGCTACTGGAATACAAGGAGCACAAGGGTGCCAGATACTGGGACCTGGGTGGGACTTTTATCTTCATACAACATTAGATAAAACTGTCTTTTCTTTTTTATGTGAAACTAATTGTGCTGTTGCCTTGACCATGACTCCGTGGAAGAGGTGATCTTTTATCTCAGACATTCCTGGCCAAATAAAGGATCAATGACATAAAATAATTTAAAAGGGTATGTTCTTTGGACATACAGCGAGGAGCTTTTTGATAATAGTATTTGAACATGCGGATATCTACAGGAAAAAAGACACAGGTAGATATGGTTGAAGAATGGCTGTGTAAAGGCATTCAGTGGTTTAGCGCCTAATATCAGTGGCCTTAAGCATAAAGTTAATAATCATATTTTCCTTTTCAAAGGAATCAATTTCATGCTAGTCTAGCCCGTTCCATATACTGAAATGTTAGCTTTGATTGGTTATGTATATATAAAAAAGATTCTTTCAGTCCTCCACTCTCCATGGTTGTATTTGATATCTATGGGAATAAGGCTCAATCAGTGGATTAAATACACAACATGCGGACAAAATTAAATTCATTCTGATTAATCTCACTCAGCAACCACCTGACTGTGTGAACAGGACAAAATAAGTCATTACAAATGCACAGCAGCCATGCACTGGCGATCTATTAATAGTTCCACTACTCAGCAGTTGTTCAACAATGTGTAAAGGTTCATTGAGTTCATGTTATGTAATATATAGGTTAGGCCATGGTGTACAATACACATGTTTCTAGCCTGTCGTTCACAAGGATGCACAGCCTCGATTAGGCAGCAGCGCTCTTCCATAAAAAATGCACTAGAGCCCTGCCACCATCTCCCCTCCCAGCAGCCCATCCCAAATAAAACCAGGGGAGCGGATTGAGATGCACAGCAGAGCAAAACGCACGCAGCTACATGCATCAGCTAACATCAGACCAGTGCACAGCTAACACAGGAGTCTGTGCTCTGCTGGCTAGACACAGCAAAAATGCCTATATGACAGCTTGGGCCTGCAGCAACATACAGCAAAATTCGCCTGGCCAAGCAACTAGTTGCACTTAGTTATAAACTCGTAGCAAGGAAAAAAACACTAGTTGATGTAAGCTACGAATGCATGATATCAGTCAGATAAATGTTGAATGAACGTAGTGCCAAATGACCACAATTTAATAACTTTATAACTACGATCGTGTTACTCACCCGCACTCGGAAGCGGAACATGGCGAGGCGGACGCAGTGGCTGAGGCAGGCCGGGGGCAGGAACCATGCCCGGGGAGGCGGGGTGGCCTTGCTGCCGACGTGGTTGACTATGAGCTGCGCCGTCTGACGCTGGCCCTGAGCTCGCCGCGCCCACTCGGGCCAGCGCTCCTTCCCCAGGGTGCCATTGAAAACCACGACCAGCTCCAGGCCGCCCTGGTACAGACAGGCTTGGGAGAGAGCCGCCAGGTAGCCCAACATGGCGTTCCACTCGCCCCCGCAAACCCAGTCAGTCTGGTAGCCGCCGTAGAGGCGCTGCAGGCCGGAGTCAGCGTCGATGAGGATCCTGGCAGGCGGGGGCGGGGGAGGCATGGGCCCGGGGTGATGTGGGTGGTGGTGTGGGTGATGATGGTGAGGGGGCTGGCGGCCCGCGGTACGGGCAAGCTTCAGGAGGTCCACCGGGACTGCGGCCCCAGGACACCGCTTCTCTAGGTACTCTTGAAAACCCTGAACTCCCATGACGGTGTTGTTGAGCCTGTGTGTCTGGCCGGGAGCGGGCTCTGGATACGTCCTGTACGCCGTGTTTGTAATGTTATGTGGGGCGAGACTGTAGCTAGCTGTGCACTGTCGGCAAGCTAACTGGTCTCTGATGTAGTGACTTGACTGTAGGAGTCTAGTTATCCTTGCAAAAACAACTTAACTGTCACCCAAAACAGGCAAATTGGTCGAGCATGCGCCGCCTTACAAGTGTGTGTGACAGCTACTTATTCCAGGAAATCTAATGTCAATCTTTCAAATTTGGTCGTGAGTGTTCAAATTACTGTCCATCCCTGTGGATTTTTGGTGAGGTGCCAATGAGCAAGGCCAGTGCAGCTAGCTACAGCTAGAAAAAGTTTACCAAATCGCCTGCCCCCATAATTTGGCGTTAAGGTAACTGGCTTGACCAAAATAAAACAAGTAAAGTAGTTGGCAACTGATAACGATGATAGCAGCTAGCTGGTGGATGTTACTGAGCGATGTGTACAAAATAATAATCCTACTGAGGGGTGCAATTGAGATGCAATACTGCGCATTAGTTAGCAACCTACAGATTGGCTGGCCACTTCGCGGACATGATGTTAAATAGAACAGCTAGCAAGATCGTTATTTTTTTTATCTGACAAGATGAAATATTAGATACTGATATTGCACTGTCTCAGCCAAATTTCAGCACACGTGTAGTGGTAAATTGGTAGCTCAGAGGTGTCGGAATATCAACTGAAAAAAATAATAATATAAAAAACAAACTAGCTAGCTGTAGTATTTGCTAACTGTGCGGCTAGCTGGTGTTAGCTGCTGGCAGGGTCCCCGGCGTGATTTGACGCGTCAACTCTCGAAGACAAGTCCGGGCCGGACACGACGCGGAATGAGATGGATGTTTGACGAAATAAAAGAAAAACAACTAAAAGAAAATAAAAATAAAAGCCCGATGGTGCCTCCCTCGCTTTCTTCCACACTCACGGCTTCATGTTGCGGAGGGGAACATACTTCCAAGCGACATCAGCCATCTTGCGACTTCCTCGCGGCCCAGTGGAGTGGGAGGGAAGGCGGAGGGAGTGGAGGAAGGAGGTGCGGCCCGGGGGCATGCTGGGAAATGTAGTTCCATAACTACATCGTGTCATTCCGGGCAATACTGTGTTGAGAAAGACAAAAAACTCCAACTACCAGGAATATACGGTAGTCTGTTTAGTTGAGGAAAAAAAAGCTGGGAAGTCGCTTTGGTCCAAAAGTGGTGTGTGGTACAAAACGCCGTTATTTTGTCTCTCGTCTGCCCAAAAACAGAGGAGAAACTCTCCTCCTGCACACTTTTAAAACCACGACTTTAGGTCTGACACGATGCTGTTGCTCTCCCTGGTGCAATCTTTGTCTCATAATGTTTGGTTAACGAACTGCTTTCCTCGGATATTTTCTGAATGCAAACTTTTGAAAAAAAGGAAAACGTAATAAATGAATGGCCAAGTTGTGCCAGACAGTTTTTCTCTGGTGTAACAGGTAGAGCAGTTTTGTTCAGCCCATGCTGCGTTCACTGTGTGTATGTCGTCCCCTTGTGGTTAATTCCCGCACAACCCTCTCCGAGGAGAAGGTGCCAGGGGGGAAAAAAAATAAAAATAAACTAGGCCACCCGGCCTACCAAGCTCCCTCTTTGTACTTTTTGAGTTGCCATGGTGAAGTGGAAGTAGTCTAACGGACTGCAACTTCTCACTTTCCGTGTTGGAGCTCATCAGAGAGGATGTCTTAAAAATACATCAAAAAAGGATCATTT
>OMLB01015145.1:0-13582 GCA_900302555.1 Myripristis jacobus
AGCATGTGTGAGTGCGGCTGTTGGACCACACCGATGTTGTTTCTTTTCAGTGCATGCTACGTTAAAAATCTGTCACACCTTTAACACTTGTGTTGCTGAAAAGTACTGAAACATGAGGTGTGTGTTGTCTCATAATACACTCCACTGTTTGGAAAATAGCACATCCTTCTTAAAGGTGTGTACTCTGACAGCCCCACCACTGGAGGATTAGAGAATCTGAATTTTGAGAAAACCAGTGAATTGTAATAGTGGGCCGGCCAGTGCAGTGCTTGTAGAAGTTAATGAGACTTTATCCATATCAGACGTTAAAAGGAAGCTAGAGGCGGGAAATGGTGAAGCTCCAGGTCCTGATTGTGTGATAGCATTATCAGTGGTTGAACTTTATAAAATTTCAAAATATTTCTTTCAATAAACCTCTTTGAAAGCAAAGCCATGCTGCCTAGTCTGATTCTTGTGACGTTAGTTTGGATTTCTAGGATATGAACAGTTATTCTATGAAGTAAAACATATCGTGAAGTAAGATAATAACTTGATTAATGGAGATTCAAAACTGCTAAAATACTGATCTACATAGATCTGTATTAGATTCACTGATGGTTGACAAACCTCAGTATTTCCTATGCAGTGTCATTTCCCATTTACTTACACTCCATCACTACAAGTGTGTTTTCCTAACTCAAGAAAACAAAGTTTTAAGTCTGCCATAAAACACCACCTTGGGTTTGTAATTTTTAATTATTTTTTATTTATTCTTCATTTAGCCAGCTAGGGTCATTAAGACACAAGATCTATTCTTCCACAGAGTCCTGGTGAAGATGACACTCCAATGACCTTTTTATTATGAGAACATACAAATAATAATAGGAATAATGGTAATTATGATGCATCCTGATCGCAAAAAGTGAATGTCCCACTGCGCTGTACAGGTAAGAGACTACACATCATCAAATGACAGCCCTCTGGGTTATTACAGGAGGCCTGTATTGGAAGTTTGCCATTTTTGTCACAAGGTGTCGCTCTGCAGCTATATTTTGAATGTGTGGGTATGGGCCTGAGTGACAGTATAACTTTTGAAAGTAGGCGAGTGCGTACACTGTCACTGCTACAAATTTGTGGTCGGGTCTGGTTTTCCCCTATTACTGACTTTAGCGGTAAAGTTTAGTCACATTTAGAGTCACCGAGCAGAAGGGTGCTATTACCTCTGAGCAATAGCCAATTTATCTTTTATTTTGTAAGGATTTACAATACAGGGGACAACATGACAAACTGTAGTCTTAGTCACATTGAAAATATACTCCTGACACTTGTTGCTCAGTATAGGAGGCCTGTAGGCTATGAAAAGAGTGACATACTTTTTTTTTTTTTTAATCATTTTCATTTTCATCATGAGATTAAATATTATCTAGTTTGTCAAGCGAGTGTGTTAGCCAAGGGAAAATAAAACAATTGAGTGTTATCACGTAGTAGTTAGTTAAACACGCCTTACACTCATGCCATCACGTTTAAATGTGACTTCAGGTGCGAATTTAAACGCACATCTCGAGTAATTTGTAATGGACAACTTTAGGTCCCATATTTTCGATAATGAAGGTAATTTCTCTCATCCCGGTGACATTCCAATGCTTTGGGCGGTGTGGGGGAGTCTTCCTGGACCGTGGCCGTATGTAGAGCCCGTTCCTCCCGGCGATTGGACCCGGACCGTCCCGTAAAAGGAGTCAAACTTCTTCATTGTATGTGCCGGGTGTCTGTCAAAGGTGCAGTTTAGTGACGGCGTACGGCCAGGCCCGAGACAGGGAAGCTGCGATTGGACAGGAATTCTGTCAGTTCGACTTAATCGTCATTTTGAATGGATAAACCAGGAGCCAATCAGAAATGGCGACTTGTGATTGGAGCAAAGCTTGAACGGGGAGGAGCAAGTTAGTCTGCGGCCACGGGAGTGCACTCACGGGAGGGCGGATCGTAGTGGTGACAGCGACGCTCGGAGACTCCCGACAAACTGTCAAAAAGCAGACAACTAACGGTGAGTCAGCTTGATATACACATTGTGTTTTACCTACAGTGAGCGGGAATGTGCGCTGTTTGCAGCCAGCTCGGCGTTTCTCGGCGGACGGCTGACTTCTTTGAAGCAGTGAAATGACGGTGATTTTGGATGAGTGATCTCACAGCACGCATCACGACGGTGCACTGGTGTAGGATAGTGCTGCCTTCATGTGCTCACTCCAAACTCGTACTTCCAAACACTAGACTCACAAATGCAAGTGCCTGTGGTCGGATAGTAAGAAATATGACTTTGTAGCACAAGTCACGTTTTGCTGTGTGATTTTTTTAGAGCCACCTTTTGCTGCAGCGACCAAACGAAGATAGCAGAATGTGCAGCAGGAGTCCAATCGATGTGTTAATCATCATCCAGCGTTTGTCGTTATTAATATAACATTCATCTTCTATCAGTTGATGATATGACTCCCAAGCACCCTATGGCATTGAAACAAACCACACTTTCCTAGTCGTATTTGTCACAGTGTTGGGTCGTTCATGTGCTCTGTGCTTGTAGTTCCGATTTGTGTGACTGAACGTGAAGCTAGCGTGAGTGCACCACGGTGAAGTTACAGCCGGAGTAGCTGTGGCAAAGTTATGCAAGCTAGCTAAGCTTGACTCTCTCCCTCTCTCTGAGTCGGACCTGTGTATAAACTTACAGGCTGTGGTGGACTGTTGAAGTTGTCATTCGTCAGTCGAGTCCCCCACGTGGCTTTATGTGCTCTGCTGCCTCAATTTTCAACAAAGACAGCTGAGCAATAACAGCTATCCCAGTGTCAGTGTGTCCGTATTTACATGGCAAGGCTACTCGAAGCCCCTGACTGCATAAGCTCTCTCCCTATTCAAATAATTACTGTTTTGCATTATTAGTAGTAAGTGCACTTTCTTACTTATTAGCATAACTTGCTTGATAAATACATGTATCTGTAGGGACATTTGTCTTTCAGTTTTTCTATTGTCTTCTGACACTGTTGTTTTGCCTTATCTCATCATTGGTAGCTTGTAATGTTGGTATAGAGGAAGATAAGCTTTCCTGCTGCCGCGCTTATTCGATGTCCCTCTGGATAAGTGCATCCATTAAAAGGCTAAATTTAAGTATGGACATGCATCGTTATTACACAATAGCTATTATCTAACAACCAAACAGCTACTGCACTAATCACTAGTGGAGTATTAGTCAAAGTTTTGCCTGTTGAATGAAACCTCATGTTGGCATGGGTTGTTAACTTTCCTGCTTTCCGCTTCAAAGTGCAGCGTGTTTCCAGGGGCCATAAACTTGCTCTGCACTTACACAGGCACTCACAATATTATGAGTGATTGGTGCAAATACACACACACATGCACACACAGGCATTGTGTTGCAGAGCTTCCTCAGACCTGACTCTTTCGACACTGTACGATTCATTGGAACATTTTAATAAGTTTTGCTTTGGAAATTTATAGAAATGATAAGAGGTGTAGCGGGAAAGAGAGGATTATCTTTGTTACTGGAGAGGACTCTCTTTCGCTCTCTTTCACCCTCCCTCTTTCCCTCTATCCAGATTACTCTCCAATCCTCCCCAGCCAGATTACTGAGCGGGGAATAAGAGGTAGGACTGATCTCAGGCCCCGAATTCATTATGGATTCGATCCAGTCGTGTCCCTAAATGTCCTGTTGCTTATTTACTCTGCTGAGTGATCAGTTATTAGGCCCTAAACCTATATCAGATCGGTCAAGATAGGTCAAAGACGTTGTGTTTCTCGGGTTGGTCACCTGCCAACTGTCCCTTTGGCAGTAGGTTACTCGCAAATGATCTGGTAATGTTTTGCGATAGTAAAAGTTGCACAGACAGATATGCAGAGGTGGTGCATTGATGAGACACATGACCTGCTTCCCTGGGATGCAGGCCCACCTGGGACTTTGCTCCTTTGCTAGGGCAGGGTCCCTCCCAGCTTCTCTGCTTAGCAGGGAAAACAAACACTTGTATGTAAATATGAAGACACTGAGAAAGTGTTAGGGTGGTGTTTCTGCCAGAAATTTGTCATGATGAGGTGCAAAGACCTCAGAAGCAACCTGTACACCAAAATTTCCATTTGCGAACCTAATGACATGCAATGAACCTTGACCGACAGTGTGAGTGCTTTATTTGGATAAGAAATTAATGTAAACTAGGATCTCTGCTTTAGATTTATTCCTGGTGGAGAACATGAGGATCATATTGGTTCTGGGACCCTGGTCCACCTTGCTCCAGTTTAGACCACAGTGATTTAAGCAAAGGCTCTTATTTTGATCTATCATCTCAGATAACCTAATTCTACTGTACTGGCCCTGCCTTTATTTCTATTTTGCAAAGGATAAGGGCAGATCACGATTTTTAATTGTCAGTACATTTACTTAGCAGTAGGGCTGTACCCAACTCAAAATTTTCAGAGTTAGCCAGCATTGGATAGCTGTACTAATTTCCCCTCCACCAGCCCAGTGGTTGGCATTGTCTTTTGTTTGGTATTGTAGGTATGTCTTGATTTCGCACACTTGCATGTTGATTATGGGAAGAGTGGCTGACAGAGTGGCTTCAGTACTGTCCCCCTCAAATGTCAGGTTGATTCATTCAGTTAATTACATCTGTCAGTTCTAAAAGGATATAAAAATGTAACATTTTCCCATTCCTTGCTAAAATATATTCCCAGTGCATTTTTAAGAGAATGTGTTTTGTGTTACTGTCATATTGCAATGCCTGATACCTGATGTTATGTAAAAAAACAAAACAAAACACAGCTCTTCAGCCACCCTCTGAGTCGACTGGGGAGGTCTGTGACTGATGAGTCGACTCGTCCACTTCCAGGGGGCAGCCCTGCCCAACAGCAAGCTCAATTTTGCAGCAGTGGGGAGTCCACCACTGCTGATTAAATTTAGCGGCCATGCTGTGCATCTTTGACACAAATAGGTTTTATAGTGGATCTCAGGCTGTCAGGTGAATGAAGTTGTCTCATTTTGGGTGCTTTCTCAGGCATCATTGAGCAGAAGGGAAATTAGAAGTTGAGGCTGTTGGGCCCCTGTGAAGAGTATAAATTAAAAAAACAAAAAAACAATTTTACTCTAACCACATTGCAGAAACTCTTCAGCCCAACTGCTGCCACTGAGACCAGATATTTCCAGTTATGAAAACTTATGAAAGAGGAACATGTTTTTCCCCACCTCTCAAAAATATGCAGGACCATTTCTTCAATTTTTTTTAGCTTGTTGTCTGTGCTGTGATACTGCACCAGTGTCTCCTGACCAGAGACAAGAAGGCTTCCTTCAAGACCTTGCATAGACCATACTACTTTTCATCTGAAAACTTTCATTGTTGTGGACAGTTTTTATTCTTTTTGGTGTGAGGAAGCTAAATTTTATTCAACATGGACATACAAAAATATTAACCCAATGAAACAGCATCCTCCCATTAAAATCGTGTTATCTAAGGAGATATAGGAAATTCATAATTCATTAAGCAAGTTAACATTGTAGTGCTTTAGCACTCTGCTCTTGATGTAAACTTTTTTTTATTCCAGTTCACTAATCCCAACAAATGCAATCACCTCAATCTGGATTTGGCCAATACCCAGTAAACTGAGTTCTTTTTGGGCAAAATGCCCAGCTGTATTTAAAGAAGGACCAAAGCACACCAATTTTCACAACAGATGGGACAGATGAGGAGGAATGAGCATGCTTAAATGTAATGTCAAGCATTAACCTTGTATGGTACATGCTTTATTAAGGGAGTCTAATTCCAGATTTGGGTGGATAATTGGTTAATTGGCTGCTCTTAGAGAAGAAAAATGTCAGAACATACAACAAAGTGTTTCTTATTGGCATTGTTTTGGGGAAGGAAAAGGAAAAAAAAAGCTTATGAGGAAAAGTTTGCAAAGTTATTTGTGTGCAGAGTACAATTTTAACTCCAATGCCCATGCAGCCAAATCCATACCTTTATTTCATCAATGCATGGTGGATGATCAGAAAATCAGTTAGTATGAATGTTACTTGCAAGTACATTTCAGTCCCATGACATTTTGCTGCAGTCCCACTGTGGGTAGCCACAAGTCTGTGCATGGGAAACACTGCATGCTGATTCACTGAATATGTTTCCTTTAAGCATGTTTAGCAGTGTAGATATGCTGTACACAATAGCCATGTTTTCCTGCTGGCTACAGTTGGATTATCAGGTAGCACTGACTGCCAAATAATTTTAATAGATTCATTGTTTATATTATTAAACAGGACTCGAAATACCCACCTGTAACCTGCAATTTGCAGAAAAAAATTTGAGATTGCAGAAAAAAAATAAAAATAACTTGCAATTTTACAGGCAAAAAAATCCAGGTAATTTTGTCCTTTTCCACCCAATCTGGCTTGTAATTTCAGTTTGATTTCCTCTTAATAAAATCTGCGAATACCTGTAAAATATTTGGTGCTCAAGACGCCAAATATGGAAGAAGCCGCAAAACTCAGCGTAAATGCATTGAAGTCGGCGAACATCGGAGCTCTTCGGAAACTTGGGGCAAGAAAAAAAAGTCCTGAATTGCCAGAAGCCAGCACAGCCTGGAAAACTTTCCAGCAAACAACAACATTGCCAAACACAAACAGCCGTCCATATTGTCCTTTCTGGCTCATACTCGTGCTGACGATGAACCCACGGCCACTGTATCCTCGCCGGACGTTTCCACTGAGGAGGAATCCAAAGGTTCTGGCGTGGTTCCTCGAGAAGAGGACTCGGCGGCTGCTTCATCGCAGGAGCCACCAGCGGGGCCATCCCGGGCCCAAGGAACCACTCCAGAACCATCTGACTTGTCCTCAGTGGATACATGACAAGATAATGCATCTCTCACATCTTTGT
The DNA here is from genome assembly GCA_900302555.1 of Myripristis jacobus. NCBI lineage: Eukaryota > Metazoa > Chordata > Actinopteri > Holocentriformes > Holocentridae > Myripristis > Myripristis jacobus. The sequence continues at coordinate 6,888 of OMLB01015145.1, forward strand.
TTCAAAGGGTGAGCAATAAAGCCCTGTGCATACAGACTAATTCTGTTTTTGTTTCAGTTAACATATCATGTTGATTCAGTCAGTAGCAGACCAATATTGTTTTCAGAGCATCAGAGTGTTTATTTCGAACAAGGAATGATCAGAATATGCTTTCAGGTTTGAAATAATCAGTCTTTAATTCACACAATGTAAACTACATTCTTAAGATGTACAAAGCCATGTATGATGTTGTTGTCAGCTTTTCCAGGCTAGGGAGGTTATAGTAGGGCAGGAATAACAGCTTGGGCATTTGCAGAAAGTTTTTCCATATTGCAGAAAAATATTTTGACAACTTGCAATTTTGCAGAAAACAGAAAAAAAGTATTTCGAGCCCTGTTAAAGAACAGGTGAAATAATAGTAAATGTCCTCAGTTAAAGGTTTATTAAACTAAACTGAAAAGATAATCATTTTTAACTCTCTGGGTATTTAGAACAAGAAACAGTAAGAGGCAGATGTGCATTTGTATTGCTTTGGCATTGATTCAGTCACTGCTTTGGGGCTTTACCAAGTGCTAACCCTCAGTGTTGTTCCAGCATCATACTGAATCAAATGGGAAATATTTAGAAAGTTTAGTTTTGTGGAGAAGCAAAGTGTTTCAGTAGAAAGTCTCCTGCATAGTAAACTGGAGAGACTGCAAGGAAAAGGTTATTTTGGGACATCGATAAATTAAATTCTCTCTTGTATTACGACACAGCACCAACTGCAAATATTTGATTTACTGTCCATGTCTCTCTCGTTGTTCATGCCTTTTTTGTGACTGTGCAGTCTGTGTCCTGTATAACCACCAAGCAATTGTAAAGGAATGGAGAACTCAAGTATTAACTGTTTGATCAACTTGTGAAATTAGTTGATTTATCACAGTTTCACTGCCATATATCCACTTTTTTGGAGGAATGGTGTCAGACTAGACTTTGTGCCTTGACTTTCTACCCTCTAGTTTTGGGAGGGATTTGCTTATGTTCACAAATGAAGTTTGCTTGTCCATGGAAATAATATTTGCATTGTTTTTTTTTTTAAATGATGTGGTATTCCCCTTAAATAATTATATCAGTCCCTGGCAGCCAAAACAGTTAGCAGGCAGTCCGGAAGGTAAGGAGTCATCGCCCTTTTCCAGGACTTCCCCAGCAGCGGCAATAAAAAAGTCATTTAGAAAAGAATGCATTTGTTCAGAAAGTGCTAGATCTCTCATGTCTTTGAGTGTTTCAGGATTTGTCATGGAGCGGATTTGGCAGTCATTAGGTAGGGAGAGGACGACAGAGGGCACAGAGAGACACTAACTTTGGATTATTTATAGGTCATTCTGCTGTTCTCTGTAAAGGACAAAAGTGACAGGAACTGTCAGAGTAGGGGCAGAACAACCGTCATTCAGCTTTCATCTTTCTCCAAGTTTTTCTGTTTTATATTCAGATTGACAGATGCCAAGAGGAGCATTATTTGCAGGATTGACAAAGAACATTAGTCAGGTGAACTTTTTCCATCTATCTGTACATATGACATGACCAGTGAAGCATTTAGGCCTCCAGGAACTGTTTGGTATTTGGTAGAATCATTGACACCCACACAGTTTTGTGGCTAGCAGGCCTGGTTTCAGCCACGCAAACAGAGATTAAATCCTGGTTTGCGGAGCGAATTGACAGAAAAGTAATGTCATAGCATGTTGCTGGTATGGCAGCTCCATAGAATAGAAACTACAAATAGAACATGACTAATGTTCAGTATTTTAAATCCCAGAGTAGTAATGCAGTGCCGTGTCCGCAGCCAAGCCCAAATGTTGGTTTAAATGTTTTGAAGTGTCAGCATGGGAGGAAATGAATCAGATTAACCTGCAAAATGGGAATAAATCCATAAGTAAAGGAAGTGACAGAAGCAACGGAAGGAGTTTGTGAGGAAGGAAGGGAAGGAGGAGGGAGTAATGGCCATAGCAAAGGAGGGAGAGTAGGAGGAAAGGGAGGAACCAAGCGAATGAGTCACTCAAAGTTTATAGAGTGCCTCAGTCTTAGACTTAGTTCATCACAGCCTGAGGAATGTCAAGGACAGACCAATTGACTGCAGCTAAGTGGTCTTGATTCCTTCTCCTTCCTCTCTGCCCAGCCTCTTATGAGAAGCTGACCTCCTGTTGGATAATCGGCTGCAGTCTCATTCCCTTATCCTCATGGCTGCTAAACAGGACTGGGATGATTTGGGGGCTTTTTCTTCATAAAGCAATTTGGACAAGAGAGTGATGCTGTTTGCCAGTACAAAGCAGCTTATAGCGGCTGCAGAAGGTGGCTCTGATGGACGTTCATTAGATAGTGACGCAGTATGAACTGTGTTTGAGTGTATAATAATTCAGAACTATGGGCTTACATTGAGTTGTCATCACTTGATTTAATTTTTAGGTGGATTAAATAGGAAAAATTAATAAGGGGTTTTCCTGGGTTCATCTGGTTGTCACAGTCACACAGTGTGTGTATCAAAATTAATTTTAAACTGGAATATGACACAAAAATCCCTCCCAAGTGACCTTAACCTGGAAGCCAATCTAAGCTCAGTTTGGGAGTTTTCCATTTCAGCTAAGAGTCAAGGATAAAACTGGGGCTACTCAACAGTCAGGGTCATCTTCACCGGAGAACAGTGTAGATGGTGTGCTCAGAAAGCCCTCTTAAAGGTGAATAGGGTGGTTCATCCCAGCCACTGTTTAGGATCCAGGAAGCACACAAAATCCATCATCCATTTCCTCCTGTACTCCCCAACAAAGCTTTCTCTGCTGGCTGTTTGGTCTGCCCCCAGCATGGAACCAGGGCTCCTTGAAAGGGAAAATGCCTTTCTGATTTTGCCTATGTAACTGGCAAACATCATAGGATGGTACCTCCTTCAAGAAAAAACAAGATGGTACCTCCTTTAGGGACAAAAACAAGGGAGGGTTAGCTGAGGATGCATGCTCTTTTTCAGCACAGCCCTGTTAGACAATGAACAGGTTCACTGTAACAGTTGAGGGTTACTTTTCTTGGTTAAGGACATCTTGACAATATTTATGAAGCGATGGAAGAGTTATTGATTCAGTCTGCGTGGTCAGCTTTTCTCCAGTGGCTCTGGAATTTAAATTGACAACTTTTTAGACCACAAGCCCATTTCTCTGGCCTCTTGGCTGCTGCCGATCTGATGATTAAGTTGTATTGTGACTCTGACATTGAGAAGACAAGTGGTTGTGGAAGTTTTGATTGATGCACTGTTAGACTTGGCATTAGTCTGACCGGACTGGGCTTGTCACTGGGTTATATATTAATCTTGATATTGTGATGTGAGACTAAATATTCTCAGGGATTTTGGATGTCATAATATGGCAAGTGTTGTCTTTTCCTGGTTTTAAAAGCTGCATTACTGTAAAGAGATGCATTTTCTGAATTTATCAGACTGTTCTGCTGTTCTGTTATTGGTTTCCACCAGCTTCATCATCTTACCCATGTTACAAGGTGACTGTTTATCAGAAATCTGTTTGAAATATCTTAGGAAATCAACAATAGTCATTCCTACAATATTGATATTGACATATTCAGTCAAAGATTTGCAATATTTGATTGTGTGCCTGTTGTCCTGCTGCTCAAACTGAGAATGAGCACAATTAATTTAAGTAATTGTTGAATAATTGAAGTGCAGGATGGCAGTCCCGTGTCCCATGCAGGCAGCCTTTGGGGTGTTTTAGACCTCTGTACTGCCTGTCAGGTGTTTTCAGGCAGCACTGCTCATTTGCATCACAAGAACACATTAATGCAGTGCACATATTATACACACATAATGTAAAGCCCCCAAGGTCTTGTGATTCAATTATCACTGTTGGCACAACCTGTTAATAATATAGGATTGATTGGCTGCTATGGTACTGGTTAGTGTGTGTGTCCCAAAATGTTTGAACCAAGGCAAACATTTATGATCTGATGTGATGTGGCGACAACTGATCAATACTCAACACGGCAGGGTTTATTTGCTCTCATACCACCAGCGCTGCTGCTGAGCTGTATTGAACTTATGGCAGATTTGTGAAACATTTCATGTTGTTTACTGCAGAATCGATGTAGCTGCAGACGCTAGTGATTCATTCATAATTGATGTGTTGCAGAGCTTCTTCAACAACAGGCCAGGACACATATTTATAATGGTAAAAAAATGGTTTACACTCTTGTTGAAAATGCTTTATAGCTGAATTTATTTTGTTAGGCTATTACTATTTTTATCTTGCAGGTCCCTGAACCTGATTGGCTATGATGTCACTTTTAATCTTTTAATTTGCATCTAATTGGAATTCTGATCAGATTTTTGGCATTTATTATCTAACATAAATGTTGCCTGGGCTTGTAAGTATTGCTGTGGGGAAGTTACAGCCAGGTGGATTTTATGCACACCCATTGTATCTGTGCTGTATCAAATCACACAACTGTTTTCATTTCGCCATTTTGTGTGATCATGGAGTAATTGAACACTCCCTTTCTTGGCAGGAAATGAGAGGAAAACCTACAACTTGACAAGAGTGAGCCTCTCTAGTTCCCATGAATTATGCATCCCTAATGATTGGTTTAAAATCAAATCAATACAGCAAGTCAATACAACCACCATTAACATGTGGGGCAGCACACTGGAGTGTTTCGTTTAAATGCAGAGCCCTGTCCTAACACATCCATACTGAACTAGAGAGAGGCATACTCAGCAGGATGGAAACAAGTTTTTTTTTCTGACCCAAACATGCCACACTATGTTCTTACACACCGTTTTAATTAAAATGGTGCATTCTAAATTTGTATCTTAAAAGCTAAGATGTGGAGTCCATTGGACCCTCCTGTTGTTTTTGGATTGAAGTTTGCAAGCTAGAGAGGAGACTTCTACAGTGCAGCTCTCAAATTTTGTAATGCATTAAACATGGGCAGAATTTGAAGCATTCTGCCTGGAATATTCTGAATCTCTTATAAAAACAGAAAAACTTTTGGGGAAAGTGCCTCACAGATAATGAATTTTGCATCGCTACGTGAGCACACATGAACTTGTATCTGTCTGCCTGTGTAATGACACTTACGTGTGTATTGGTGTGCATATATGTGTGCATCAGCATGCATGTGAGTAATTTTGAGAAGAAGTAAGAGGAAGATGTTCAAGCAAACAAACCACAGTGTCCAAAATGTTGAGAAACACAGCATTTGTTCAAAAATTTATAATCAAGTAGCACACAAATGATTTCCATGAATCAGGAATTGACTCGTAGATTTGTTGGCACACTGTTCATGTGAAACACTGGAAACAGTCTTTTCTGTTCTACCTGAAGAATAAAGAGAGCAGAGTCCAACATTCCATTTAAGAAAATGAAAAAAAGAAATGTAGAAAGAAATGTTTCCGTTCATCATCAAGCGCTGCAAACAAGAAGCAGCTCTGCTGGCACTGAGAGCAGCCTCACTGAGCAGGTGGCTCTGCCTCAGGTCGCTGACACACATATGAACACAGTCCAGAGCAAAAGTACATGTTATGGATAAAACCACTGACAACCAGGACTGCTTTGTTTGCACACACACACTCACCCACTCACTCACTCACTCTCACACACACACACACACACACACACACATACACACACACACTCCTTTGATAACAAAATGAAAGAGCGCCATAAAATGGACTTTACAAGGCTCTACTACAGAGATCAATACGGTGTCAAAGTACATACATTGTCATTGTGATTCTTGTGGTATGCTGACAATTTGAACACTCATTTGAAACGATTTTACCCCATAAAGACCCTTATATCAAATAATATTTTTGTGTGCGTTAAGTATTGAACGTTCTCACAAGTAAATGCTTGTGAGAACGTTAAACCAGAAAGATGAAAATGTTCATATGATTATTGATACATTTTCTGCACTGTACCAGTTTCTGATGATTTGAAATACAGTTAAATTAAACTATTCCTCATTTTGATGAAGAGCACCTAGAAGCCTGTCAAGGACCCTTGAGGGACCCGCATTGAAAACCACTGGTGTAGATCTACTACTGTATAAGCGGACCTGCAAACTGTGGATTTGTTACAGCCCGTAATATAATCTGGTGTTTTAATTTTCAAGGTTGTGTATGGGCATGCACATGTTGGATTTGTGTATTTGTTTGTATCTATACACATAGATGTGTGTGTATGGGGTGGGGCTGGAGGGCGGAGTTTGGGATTGCGTGACAGGGGTGGATTGAATGAATGAAATAATGCAGAGATAGAGTAGTGGAAGAATGGGATGGGACAGAGTGAGCTGGCTGCTGTAATCCCCCCCTTCACAACAGTAGCAGCTGGACCAGTGTGTTAGCAATGGGGCTTTACTGCTGCCAATCAGCCCTGGTGGGAATTATACGGCAGAATGCATGGATAGATGGATAGACAGATGGGCAGATAGGTAGATGGATGGATGTGGTTCTGCTGCTAAAAATCGATTTCCCAGTGGTCATGACATTTCTGGAATACTACACAGTTGTTGGAGGTCTTTCCCATACGGGGAAGTTCGGGGAATTTGTCAGGGAATTTTAAGGAATTTTACAAATGACATTTTACAAGAATGTAGAAGACTATATATTGCGACCTGTCTCTCACACTCATTGCACTGGTGGGTGGTATTCAGCAGTATTTATCCACAGTGAACCCAATTAGGAGAAA
>OMLB01015146.1:0-19866 GCA_900302555.1 Myripristis jacobus
GAGTGCTGGCAGCAGACGCGGGCAGCCTTACCTGGTATTACTGAGATAGTTTTCAAAGCTCGCAATACTCTGAACGTGCGCAGAGCTGAAACATTGCCTAGGTTTATAAACTCTGTTATATACCTGCAGGATCAAATGCACAGTTACTAGACAGCATTGCACGAGCACAAACACATTACATGTGCACACACACACACACACAAAGAAATTCTCATAAAAACATCATAAGTCATGGGAACCATTCAGACAAACAGTTGGACAAAACAAGATAACAGATCCATTACGTCATCTGACAAGTGAATAATTCCATTGCTTATTAAAGCCTACAAAGAGGCATCTGCAAATACAGTAATAATAATGAACGTGCTAATAATAAACTAGATTTATGAATGAAAACACAAAAAGGAAAAAAATAAAGGATCTAAAACAGAATAGAAAAATATAATGAAAAATGAAAAATATATTGTAAGAGGAAGAGGAAGGGGGAAGAAAGAAAGAAAATAAACATGTACTGCATAACCTAATGCTGAGGGCACTATTTTGTGGAGTCACAAGCCAAGTAGCTGAAGCCAGTCAGGCATGGGAGAAAATGTGGGCCAAGATACTCCACGCTTTGGGGGCTCACATCCATTATGAGAGATTCTGGCAGTGGAGGTGAGATTTCAGGCGATGCCGCAGAAAACAGAGCGAGAGGGCTGAGAAGGCTGCGAAACCTCAGGATTATCATACCGCTGCCCCATTCTCTGTTTTTCCTCTCACATTTAGTGCAGCTTAATAGGCTTCTGGGCTGATTAGCATTAAAAGCGGCTGGCCTGTTAATCTACGCCAGATCATGTTAAGCTGATCCTAACGCTGGCTGGCACAATACTTACGCCATGAGGATAACACTGAAATCCAGCCAGTTCCATGGGTCTCGGAGGAAAGTGAACTTCCCCACGCAGAAGCCCCTAGCCAGGATCTTTATAAGGGACTCGAAGGTGTAAATCCCTGTGAATGTGTACCTGATAGGAAAAAAAAACAAAGAGTGGAAAGAAAAGAGGCAGGGAAAAAAGCGAGAAGAAGTGAGAGAGAGAAACACACAGAGATGGGATTTAACACCTAGATGCTCCAGTGCTCCTCATCTCTTAGATGCCTATTATTATGGGAAATACAATGGCACAGGGCAATGACAGCAAACACAAGGCCTCCTGTATGTATTTGCTGTTTTGATGTCGTTAATTTAATCAGCTTTTGTATCTGATTAATTAGCTTTAGATATAATTTGTCACTTAATTTGTACTGAGTGATCTCCTCAAACTGCAGAACATATTTCCACTTGCACACTTATAGTCTTTCAGGTAATCTAGATCTGTAGGTTAGTTGGACGACATGTAATTGCAGGAGAGTGGTTAGATGTGGAAGTATGCAGTACATGTTTTGACAGTGACTGTTGCTATGCTGTCTACACTGACATTAAAAACCTGTGGAAATCCTGTTTGACAATAAAACTGGAGAGAAGATCTGTAGGCATCAATGTCTGCTAAATCAGTAGGGATGAGTGGATTGATTCTGCAGGATCAATACTTTGATACATCTAGTTTCAATTTCTTTACAAAAAAGTATTTGTAATAAAATTATATTCGTATACCACGTGGTTTCATCATGGATTCCTTCACTGCACTTTTGTATAATGTTTGTGCCAATAATTGCCCTGAAGTTGGCCCATGTCACATGACGGGGGAAACCCATGTGAAGCAAGAAATAGCAACTGTGTGAGAATTTCTGAATTAAATCATAGCATGGTGCGGTGCTAATTTTCACCAGTAGATAATAAAATACTTACATGCACTATTTGTAATAAAGTATCACACATCAGCAATACTAGCAACCTTTTCAAACATTTAAAAACCAAAAAAACCAAAACAAAACAAAACAAAGTTAAGAAGTGTGGAAAAAAGAAAAAGATTCAAAAGCTGTTTTAACATATTTTTTTCACTCTTCACTCTAATACTGTAAAAACTTTGGGCTCATTTCCATTGAGAATTAACTTGGCCAGCTGCTGTACAGTACACTGTCATTTGTCAAATGCATTATTTCAGAGACTATAGCCCAAAAATACTACTGCTATTAATCAAAACAAGCTGTCTGATCAACTTAAAATCGAGGAAAGTCCTACCTACCTGCAACTCAAACCAAACAAAACTGAAAACAGATGAAAAAAGAAGCAGAGGAAGAAATAATGACTATTGAAAAGAAGCGGAGGACTTACTCTACATTCTTGGCCCATTCAGGGGGATTACTGAGGGTCATGAAAGCACAGTTGGTCAGGATGGTGAACATGATCAACATGCTGAACATCGTAGACACAAAGTCAAGGAAAATAATTAAAAGTTTAACTTTTCCAAAACACAAATATGTATGTAATCCTTAAATTTTTTTTATCACTATTTTCTGCTTTTATTATTTCCTGTCATTATATTCTAATGTTTAGATTTTGCACTTTGGCCATTATAAACCTAACACCAAAACAGTGAGGGATATAGAATCAAAACCAAAGTCTCCCCTAATTACCATTACATTTACAAAAACAGTACAGTGAAACATTTGTTCATCATCATACTCCTCCAATTCATCACGTCTTCAAAATGATGAGAAATTGTTGCAAAAATTGATGTGTCTTGACACAAAGACTCAACATCATGACATTTATTCCTCGTCATCAACACATTCACACCCCAACCCAAACCAAATGCAGACCGCGGCGCTCTCTGAAAGGATATGAGTGTACTAAAACTCTAATAGATATCCTCCTTAGAGGGTTGAAGGGGCTTAAAATGTACAAGGCAGGAGTGGCGTTGAAACGGAAGATTGCCTTCCCGCGATTCAATACTATGAAGGTCTGAAACAGAGAAACAAAGACACACATAAAGATACATTAATAACTCTGAAATCTCTGCAATGCATGGGAATATGAGAATGGTGCTTAACATATATTCAAAGCAGTGAGACTTATAGACAGATTGGAGTTTCAGTTCTGTAAACATTTCTCAGGTAGAGCTGGTCCTGAGGCATGAATATCAGTGGGCCTATCAGTTTATTTCTGCCTCCAGAGCAGCTAATAATTAAGACTCCACTGTGCGGTCCATATATTTTTACATATCCATGATTAGCAAAGATATACATGATTCAAAAGAGCATTCGAAACTTGCGCTTGTTCATATTGCTCACACTACGTGAAGGGTAAAGCACCCGGGGCAAACCATATCTATAGCAGCGTAAGAACTCCAGCAGAAATGTCAGTATGTGTATGTCAGAAGCGCTGCATATGTCTGAGTATGTACGCTATATGTCTGCCTACATGCATGTGTGGTTCGTCACAACGGTGGTTAAGAGTGAGCTGACAGCTCAGTCCAGCCTGTGCAAAGGGTCCACTGTGGTGATAATGATGAAGTTGGATGAGTCCACCTGGGGGGGGGGCAGCTTTGGCACCACGGTTTAACCGGCACAATGACTTAGATCAGCATTTGGCACCTCTGTTGGCCGGTGCTCGAAAGGCGCTGACTTGGCTTGGCGCGTTTATGTTTATGCTGAAATGCATTCTGCAGCTTGCCCATCAAAAACACCAAATGCTAATGCTGTTCATTTCTCTGAATTTTGATTCAGCGGCGCTGAATGAGCCGTTTCAAGAAACGGTAGCTGAAAAGGGTGATCTGTGTTTGAGCATGCAGTCGATAATGGCATGAGTCACTTGTGGTCAAATGTCACTGACGTAGTTTTTGTTTCCAAGCAGAAAGCAAAAGATGACTAGTACAAGTGGTACTCAATATCTAAAACAATTAAGTCTCTGAAATACATCAAGGGCAGAAAGTGAGGTCAGTGAACAGTGGGTTGTAAAATAAGCCACAACACATCTTTTAATAGAATATCCTGGCATTTTGAATTTATTCAGTTATTATTTTTCTTCACCGTGTAGTTGCCTTACTGTGGAAAGAATTTTCGACATCTGCCTGCTTCTTCTTTAAATAGTGGAAAGCACAGGGCAGATTATGCTCTCAAGGGCAAACACACTTAAAGTAGAAAACACAAATGTAGCACGCAACAAAATTCAAGTCTCCATGCATATCATGACGAAGAGAAAACTTTTTGATACCCAGCTACACGCTCTGGGTATCTGAAACCTTGTTTGAAGCTAAGAAACTATCCCTACACACAGAACTTTTCCATTTCAAATCATTTTCCATCCACACTGAACTTTTCCATTTAAATTTTTTTACCCATCGAACAAAATATACTTTTACAATTGACACAGACCTTCTGATTGCTGTAGAAGGGGTCCAGGTCCTCCAGAGGGGTGGACACCAGGTGAGGAGGGATGTCCCCATAGATGAAGGGGAGGGACTTCCCCGCCTCCAGGTCACTGTTGGGCTTGGGCCCATTCTCGTCATCGCTGTCGCTGCGGCGCTCCGCCCGCGGTCTCCGGGCCTCCTCCTCGACGATGCGCCTCTCGATGGCGGCCAGTGACTCGGGGACGAAGGGGCGGAAGCTGTCAGGTCCGGGCGGTACAAGCAGCTGTGCCATCTTGTCATCCTGCTCCTTCAGAGGGCAGCGAGGGGCTCAGCTGGGGCAGAGAGCTGCAACAGCAAGGCAACAAGGAGAAAATGGGTCGGGAGTCAGAGCCAGGCTTCCCAAAAAAGTTCACATTTGTAAGTCAAGTACTCTAAAGGCTTTGCTATAAATAAGGGAACTCTTGCCTGGTTAAAGAAGGGTTAAAAAATTACAAGCACAAATACGATTTTGGAAGCTTTTGAAAAAGAGCCTCCCACACACCAAGACTGATTTGAGATGCTTATTTTCTATATTTTTTTTCCAATCAAGCTTTCAATGACCACCATGAATTTCAACATATATTAATAGGATTGGTTCCACTATAAATATCACTGCAGCATGCTCTAAGCGACACTGCAAACATACTGACATCAAGGAAGTGGTACACAGACTTGTATGTTGGAACCATATGAAAGGCTGCTGGAGGAAAAACATGAAAGAGAGGACATTTCACATGCAAATGGTTCTGAGTGACTAATACCCATTTGAGTGGCTTGTAACAAAATACTCTGATCTCTCCAGTTTGGCTCTGTGATGCCTGTTTTACAACAAATGACCACTAGAATTCATATCAGGGTCCTCAAATTAAAGGACCACAAAATTAATATTTAAAAATGCCATCACTTTGCTTTCAGATGGTTTGGAAATGGATCAAGTGTCTACTAAACGACATTAATTATGATGCTACCTATCGTATGAGAAATAAAAACTATTAATCGTCGGACCCAAATGGTTTACTGTGTCTCACAGTGACATCTGGGTACAACATTTCCGCTGAAATGGATGGAGGTCATAGGCGGGGCCGAGGACTCATAAAGGCGAGGAGGGGGGAGATTCTGACGTTGGTGACAGGCAAGAATGGCCTTGAACTGATTCAGAGGGACATAGCGATAGCCAGAGCCTACTGAGGTGGACAGCATGAGAACGAGACAGGCAAATCACAGCCTCAGCCAAAAAAAAGAGAGAAAATAAATTCCTTCCTCTTACCCTTTTATTGCTCTGTCCAAATCTGTTTATGATTGCTTCCAGCTTCACAGACAAAGTAGTTACTGAAGAGTTTCAGGCAGTGAGGCAATTCAATAAACTGTGATTTTATTGCATAATTAATTGGTGAATGGCCTCAAATTAGAAGAAAAATGTGAATGAACTGTGCTCATAGTTTAGAGTGACTAAGCACAATACATTTACCCTACAGTTATCATTGGTTTTCTCTTGTGTGGCTCAATCAGTATCAACACCAGCTTTCCCTCTGAAACCCTACCAGTCCTCACACCCAAAAGCTAATGCTGTTGCCCCAGGAAACAGCGGGGGGAGCACAAACACATCTTCCCAAAAACCCTGGTGGGCCATTATCAAGGTATTGTCAGTGCCTTCTAGCCTCTGCAGTCTCACAGGTGTGTCTCAATCACTCCTGGGACGCCGCACTGGCCCAGAAAACAGGAAGGTCCCCTCTGGCAGAATCTCAAAAGTGATGTCTCCTTGATTCATCAGCCTTACTCCTTCTTAAAATGGAAATGGAAGCCTAGAGATCGCCTCTGCCTCGTGTAGCCCATTTTCCCTTCCACTTTAAGAGGCAGAGAAAGAACAAGAGAAATGTTTTAAGGCATTTTGACATTCAACCCTTGCCTGAATGGTGTACAACCCGGGGGGACTTCATCCATCACGGTACAACCAATTTCACCCATGCACACTGTAGCAAGAAACTCTGGATTATGCTGTCACGCCCCAAGCATTTTAATGTTCCTAGGCATCATCAAAATATCAGTTTTACAACTTTTCGACATGTGTCATATCTGACAATGTCATACCAGTGCCTAAACTTACTGAGAACTCCTCATTTTACACATTTCTGAAAGCAATCTTGCATTCCTTATCATATCCTTAGCAACTTTAAATTAAATATGACAATAAGTATGCATCAAAAAGCCTAATATCTTCCATCTGGCCCATATAACCTCACTTTTCATAACGGCATATGAAATTCAAGCATAATTTATAATTCAGTAAAGAAAACGTTTGACTTCGCTGAATGAAAATATGGCGATGTACAGCAAGTTCTCACCTCCTGAGACTATATTCCCTCAGACGCCTTTATACACAGCAATATTGTCAGGGTTCATTTAACTCAGAGTGTAAAAATCAACACCGTGCTAGAACACACCCATCAGAGTTAATTTAACACTTTAAGATACTTTTGAACAGCTGCCCCAAAGCCATATCAGTTCTATGAATGGACAAACAGCACCGCAAGCAACACTTGTCAGCTCCAAATAATTGTCACTGAAAAATCAGCAATTATTAAGACCCGAAAATCTGCTGTGCAAGGGCAAGCGACACAGTGACAGATAAATGAATCACCATCATAAACATTTTCCTCCTTATAAACAGCTGCGGATGTTTTATGTAACATTCTCCACCTCTGACACACATTTTATTTTAGCTGTTTTTTGATAAGAAGGCAAAATGAGAGCAATTCTTATTTTTGAGTGAATTAAAAGCAGATCAAATATATTCTGCTCAACTAGGCATTCATTATTGCTGGAAGTGCATTATTAAAGAGCCACACTGGCCTTCAAATCTCACCGCGGTTAAGAAACTATCAGGCATAAACAGCGAATTAATTGTAGCTTGTCCCATTGGGGGTGTCTCATAAAACACATCTGCTTGTGTCCCAAAGACTGCCCCGGGACCCAGTGTTTTGATGTGCGGCCTGACAGCTTGTCTAGCGTGAGCTCTGAGGTTGTGGGGGGTTGTGAGTATGAGAGGCCTGATCGACCCTTCAGGCCCAACATCCACACCCACCTCTGAGCTCAGCTATCAGCGTGGTCATCCCTGGAGTCAAACACGACATGACAGACTGATACCAAGAAGCGACTGCAGACATTTCTACATTTATGTGCTCTGGCAACGAAAGGAATCACAGTAGCCATGACATCAGAAACGATATGATTCACACGCAGACAACCTTCAGCGTTTGACAGAAAGACACATCAACACTTACACAGGCACAGACATTTAAGTTTGAGTTAATATATATTTAATCTATTTAAGTGACTGGCAGTGTCGCTCTAACCAGGGACGATAGCTGATGTTTTATCAAGCTTGTGACATGACAGTAGCATCTTGCATTTTGGATATCACAACATTGTGATTATGACGTCAGTGTTGTCTGGGTTTTCCAGGCTGCATTACAACGAAGGGACACAATTTTCTGAACTTGTAAGACTGTTCTAGATGCTCCAGTATTTGCCTCTACCTGCTTGGTTATTGTAACCACACAACTGTTGATCAAAAGTGTGTAAATATCTTATGAGAGCACCAGTTGTCATCCCTGCAAGCTTGTCACAATAATGACATCACAGTCAAAGATTTTGGATTTTGTCCCTATTTCCAATGTATTTTTGATCACTGACTTGTTCAACCAAAAGCCTTAGAAGAATCGCGGAGTTTACAATCTATTACAAAAGGCAAACCATACACCCTTTGACATGGACAAAAACAAATAAATCCTTAAAAACTTGCTAAATGATGACTTAAACGCCTGATGCAGTGCAAGCTATGCTCTAAATTATCACTTTCAACATTTTCAACAGGGCATGACCGCCTGGCCTAGTGGTTAGGGTGCTTATCCTGTTTCTGAGAGGTGACTGGCTTGATGCCCCCACAACAGCCCTGGGTCCTGTCAAAGTGTCCTTGAGCAGAAAAAAAACAAAAAAAAAACAACTGAATCCCCCACCTGCTCTCTTATTGTGAGCCTCCGTAGATAAGAGCGTCAGGGAAAATGACCGAAATTTCAACAAACAAAACCGGTGTCAAGGGGCGCCGCTGTCCATGGTGCTGAAAAAGGAGAGCACTGACAAACCGGCTGTATGGAAAAACAGAGAAGAGTCGGCCGCCTGTCTCAATGCAATATATGAAACATTAAACGATGGTCATGAAAATCATTATAATATTCCCATTATATCCCTTTAAGAGCTTAAGGTGTGTCTGTGGTGCTAAATACTGAGTTTATGGTGACCTTGTCGCACTTTATTTTTTTAAATCACCTGTGGCGCCTATAATAGATACAACACAAATATAGATATTTCATAATGCCATTTTACAGGTTGTTGAAGGAATATTATAGTTTTTCGTAAGAGAGGATGTCGGTCGCCTGTATTGATCTCGTTACCAATTGGAGATGATCATGGAGCGACAAATACAAACGCATACGAATGAAAGCGGGTTATAAGGCTAAGCAGAACGCATAAATAAAAGGGAGGTGGGTGCCAGACGATACCTTAATTGTCGCGGTTTCAAAACGAGCCGAGGGGGCCGCAGCAGCTGTCGCCATGTTGATGATGTCTCCGCGTTATTTCCAGGACTCCGAAAATCGACACTTTTCGCATCATATTTGCCACAGGCGAGGGCTGGCAGAAATAACTGTGGCCATCACCTCTCCTGTCCATGCGCCACCGTGAAGCACCGCGACAACGGCAAAGGAGAGAAAAAACAAAACACACACACACACACACAAAAAAAACAATAAAACACAGACACACAACACAGACCAGAGCGCACACACACCAGCGAGCGAGCGGGCGAGCGACCGAGGTTGAGGCTTTTAATCGCTTCAGCATGCATCAGCCACCCATCACCATCCCCTCTAAACCAGTGGCTCCCAAACTGGGGCCCGGGGGCCTCCAGGGGGTCCTCAAGCGGAGGTCAATAAGGTCTCAGACCACAAAAAAAAAAAGGGGGAGAAGGAGGAGGAAGAACAGAATAGCTGAATTTCACTAGGCCTAATGCATCGGTCGTTTTCCCAATGGGAGAATGTAACATGTTTATTTTAATGTTTTCTCTTACCTTATTGGCTCCCAACCTAGAGTGTTATACACTCCAATACAATCATCAAACAAAATCATCCCATATTGCATCAAAATCGTATCCAGGGGAGATTGATGGGATCTACATGTGACTATTTGGAAGTCAGTGGTGTAAAAGGGTCTCGGAAGTGCTTCAATAAACCTTTGAATGGTCTGAATGGGTCTGGGCGTGTCCTTGCCAGATGTGAGCTTATTCCTTGTAATCGATGCGCTTTATAGGGTGCAATCGGCGCACCTAAAATAGAAATAAACCTTTTGTCTTCTTTGACACCCGTTATCGGTCACTTAATGAAGAAATCTCTGCTCATGCTGGCACTATTGTATCTCACATGTCTCGAATGGGGAGCATTTTCACACGAAAGGCGTAGGCCTGTGGCTCCAGGCTCTTCCCTCACAGCACATGAGGAATGCTGATATTTTGATCTGATTTGTCGTGATGAACCGATTATTTCCACTCGCTGTGCTTGATTGATAATTGATAAAACCGCAGAATATGGGCTTAATACGTCTTAATTGGGCAATAAGTCAATTATTGGTTGTGTAATCAGTGTGTGCCGACTCAAATGTTTATGTAGGCTGATTAAAATAAATATCACAGCTTAACAATGATGAGTGGACAGGTCGATAACCCTATGTGTGATTAGCAGAGGAATTTATCAATGATGCAATATAGCCTCATAGCAATGCGAGGAAAATCCAAATATTGCGATGATCATGTGGTAACGCGAATCCACTGCAACAATAGCCTATATTGTCATTAGAAAACAATAAATGAACTAGAAACATCTTCAACCCTGAAAATCGTTGAGTCAAGGTAAACTGTCACCTTCTAAGGGCTTGGATGTATCCTTCTCCATAGCCCTGGATACTCACCACCATTATGGTGCCCAGCAGGTGGGGACCCTGAAGGTAGATCCCATTTCCGAAAGAATAATCCTTTTATAAGAGGATCGCCTGTCAGTTTAAGATTTAAAGCCTGTCTCTCCTTTGCTGAAATCCTACTCGATGAGTGATGGATTAACATTCAATAACGGGTCCTTTTATTTTGTTTCCATCAGCCATTCCTTGCCATGAAGAAATCGATCCGCGCTTCCGGTTAGTAAGGCATCACAGGGTGGGAATTAAATTCTCTGACTGTCACAAGATGGCCTGATCTCACGGAAAATACACTCGCAGAAAAACCTCGAAGTCAGAACTGGACCAAAACAGGGATGTAATGACGGAGAAACCCACATAAAGTGAGATACCGTCCATCAAGGCAGGCGTCGACGAATTGTGACCTAAAATACATCATATTAAACAAGCGCAAAATACCTAGACCTGAAAGAATAATCATTTCGATTATCTTTTAATTACAGTATCCAAAATGAACACTTTTCTGACACTGTTACGTATAATCGAGATAATTTTGGATCGATTGGAGATAGTTTATCCACTTTTTAAACGAATTACCTCCCACACATTAATGAAAAACTGTGTGATTTCGGAGTCGACCGCCACTTAGACTTACATTTAAGCCTCAAACATCCATCTAAGACTTTTCTTTTCTCGCCAGAAACAGAAAACGCACATTTAAAAAAATACTAGTAAGCAAAATACAGGCAGCCAAAGTGGAAATTCAACCTATTCAGTTCACAGAATATGACACCACCTTTACAAAAGCCAGAATGAATCACAGGTGACACTGGAGTGCAGAAAAAGTGAATCACGTCCTGATTATTTTTGCTTGAAAAGTCATAGCAGCCTGGACTTTTAATAGTTAGTGTGTTGATCAGATTTTACCTCCTTAGCCAGATAGTTCTGCTGCTCATGGTGAACCAGCAGTGATTAGGTGTTTATCAAAGACACACTCTCAAAGGTTTTCCAATTATATTTTGCAGATTCAAGAGTCAAATTTGATATGACAGGTGCCACATGACAGGAGGTTGCCACTGGTTATGTATGCACAAAGTTTTGGAGTGTTAATAAGTCCTGATTTTTTGGTGACAGTCATTTGAGGTGCCAGGTGTTGATTAGAAAGTTGGGGTGGCTCTTTAGAACTATCTACAGATGCTACACTGCCTGATGGATTTGAACATTCAAGTGTAGAAACAGTAGTACAGACCTGATATTTACACTCACTCATATTTCCATCAGTACTGAACATTTTGCTGTGATGGTTTCAAAAAGTTGTACAAATGAACCATTACACCATGCTGTTAAATGTAAAGCACAGCAGTCTCTCTAACATTTTCTGGTGAATTCCTGCCACCTGCTGGTCAAATGGTGAAACTACACCAAGACAAGGTTACATAACGCCCAAACTGTCACCAATCAGGACACAATAAATGCTGTGGGATATTGTTAAGAATAAAGCAGAACTCGTGAAAATTTTGTGTAGTGATTTAATGGTAACAAAGAAAACAACCAATAATCTAAACATACAAAGAACGGTTCCAGTTCATAAAAGCCATATTTTGTGTTAAATTCATGTAAGAAGCCATATCCTCTTATAATTTAGATCAGTTTTATACCACTAAGATCCACATGAATTTATGGCATCCTGATTCATGTCACTGAGCTCCATTCAGCAAATGAAAAGGTGGGTAAACTAATCATTGCTGACAAAAGAGACACAAGGGTTGGACACACCCATGAGTTCAGCTTGGCATGTCACTTTCACACACACACGCACTCCAGTTTCACTTCTTTATGTGAACGCACAAGACAAATTATTTACATGACCTCTCACAGCACACTTTCACTACAGTCTTTTATGTGGTTCGTTCCATCTTGTTTATTGATCTGTTGTGTTGCTGCTGCACTGGCCTGATTCTTTTTTGTTGTGTTAATGCATATGAGGAATTTTCATCAGGTGTCCTATTGACTTTTATTTATGATTCTGTGTCTATTTAAATGCGCTGTAGTCTGATAAGTGATGTAGAAACAAAATGTATTTATATTTATTCTATACGCAGCACAATTAAGCAAATGATGCTCACTTTAAGATGACTTGTTCATAAAAATCAATGCAAAAACACTGGCAGTTCTGCTGCTGCCACTTTCAAAAAACATTTTATCAAAGCGTCCTGCGAAAACACAAAAATATGTGACCAGATCTGATAAGTCATTCAGTTTTGCTACAGACTGAGTGACATTTCTTCCTCACTCCTTGTTATGTCCTTGCCCGCAGCTACAATCATACAATAAAACTCTTCATAGAGATATTACTTCTTGGACTCTGTCTAGACAGTGAGGTAGCTCAGTTACATAACTACTTTGCAAAACTGCATTGCCATAGTTTGCTTGTTTGGAAAATACCATTTCACTGTCACTTTTCCACATTCATCTGATACTACTGCGCCTCAAATCCTGAAAATCCAATTTTAGATTAGGAAACATCAAAAACATTGACTCATCAACCCATTTCTGTGATGGCTGATTTCATTTTACTTGTATATAATACCTGCACAACAGTATGGACTCCAGAATTTCCATCTTATTATTGCACCATGACAAATGAGGCCCAGACAAACAGTAGAACTTGCTCTAGGTTTGTCTAGGCATGTTGATTATTTGCTGTTTGTAGTTAATCCATAAGTGTGAAAGTGATACCTCAGTTTACACTGTGCTATGCTGTTATATACTGGAAACGATGCAGAGAGGGTTTTATTATAGCCAAAGTGTGCTCTCTATCCCTAGTCATATTGCCCATGCATTTCAAACAGTGGTAAATATATTTCCTTCGTTGCAGCTAGCTGTGACTTGGGGGCCAGTTTCATTAGAGGCTGGCTGCTGAATTTGCCTTGTTCAAACAGTGGGATGTCAGAGTGAGGTCACACTACGCTGCCTCACTCAGGAGAATGCTGCAAAACACAAGTGGACAGTAAGAAAGTACACTGACTCAAGCACCGTGAAGTAGGCTACACGTTTGATGTACTTGAACTGAAGTATTCGCATATTGACAAACTTTTATTCTACTATATTTGAGAGGAAAAGGTACTTCTTATTCTAATACATTTCATAAAATCATACAAATCATACAAACCATACAATAGGTTCATAACTTAGGATGCATTGCCTGCGTATAGGGAAGTTACATCAACAATATTAATCCTTTGTACAGGTGCATCAATAATTTAACACTCTGAGAGGGAACTTTCTTCACAAGCAGTTTGTTTTTTTGACGCTTCATTACATTTTACAGCCAGTACTTACTTTTATACTTTTACTTTGAGTGCTGGGCTTTTACTTTAAATGGATTATTTTTCCATTATAGAACTGCTTTCACTTGAGGATTTGCACACTTGCTCCACCTCTGCTTGAACATGGCTGCATTGTGTGTCTGTTTCATGTTGTGCTTTGTATAATGCTCTAAATTTGCGCTTTGTTGCTGGCTGCGCCGATAGAATGGAGAAAAGGTAAAATACAAAGAGTACGTGTGCATGCTCAGACTTGCATCCCTGTGCAGTACACACACACTCGCCCAACCCGGCACACATATACACACGCACTGCTGGGTGAAAACTTCCTGAGTTTACACTGATCTATTGAAAAGAGTAGAGTTTACACAAGACTGCTGATGAATATAAACTTGGCATGGTGACTACCACATGCTGCAGAGGATAACAGGAGGAAATGAGCTCACCTTGTTGCCTTTTTGATTTCCTTGACAGGGAAAATAAAGCTTGTCACTATCAGGCCACTTGTTTAACCCATTGAAACCAAAATAAAATTACATTTATTTATTTACTGTCATAAAGCATAGACTTTAGTCGCTACTTTTAAGTGTTTAAAAAAAACTACATTTTTCAGGTTTTTAAATATTATGTGTGTGTGTGTGCGGTTGTTGGAGTGCAGCAGATTGGCTGGTGTGTGTAACAGGCTTTCCACTCATCTGTTCGTCATCAAAAGAAGTTCATCAACTTCGACAGTCGCACAGTGATCTGTTTACTGTGGCCTCGCTAGAAGCCCATTGAGTCTCCACCGGCAGACTTCAGAATGAGATTACAAGATTACAGTCACTGTGAACATGTGTTCCATGCGCTTAATTTGATTAAAACACCCACTGAACTGACCTCCTGCCATTGCTCACACCCACTGTATGCAGATGAACCCAGGGTAGTGTGTGGCACTACTACGGTTTGCCTGACAACGAGCATTAATCTGTCTCTTTGAGCCGGGTGCTCAATCTACCTGAGCGCCCCATTAGTGCATTAAAAAGCGTTATCTCTGAACAAGAGGCTTGGCTATAATCACATGTAACAAAGCCACTCAGTCACAACAACAAGTCAATGACATGAGATTGGGAAATGTATAGCTTCGCTCTAGCATGCCTACAGATAATGAGGAGCAAAGATAAAGTGCAGTGATCCTCCCAGTGTCGCTGTGGGAAAGCCAGAAAATCTGATGGAGGAAATAATTTATCATGTATAATAACCTGAAAGCGGAAATGACACAAGACACATTAGACAAACGGCACACAGAAGCTCAGATAGGTCAAACATTTTCCAAGATTGCAATTATTTTTATCAAAGGATGTGAATTTTGGATGAATTTCACTGCCAATTAATTTAAAGTTATATAAGCAAATAGTTTAAAAATAGACAGACGCTAAGAATAGATGGAACTGAGAGCTCTCTCAGTGTGAGTGCCTTGAAAACCACAACCCCTGTGCAACTGTACTACCCAAAATGCCTTTTGGCAAACCCAAGCGAACAGGCTGAACTTGTTGCGTTAGGCTTATAGGACAACAGAGTGACAGTCGCAGCGGTAGAGTTTTCCCAGTTGAGAAAAAGCGAGAGCTGCGCCCTTTATTCAAAATGCAACATGTCTGCATTGCATTCTGATCGACTGAGGCTGCTGTCAGTGTTGAAACTGGTATCTCTGACTGCTTTCTCCCTTGTTGTGTGCTGGTACAAACCGGTGAGTCTACACACAAGCCTTTGATCTTTGAGTCTGAGGGAGGGACACACAACTTTGCTGTTGCTGCTTTAGACAGCTGAGAAAAAATAGTGTCTTTCATACAAACACTTTCTGTTGTTGATATGTCCAATATCCTAAAAATATTTTGGGGACCCACTTTAATCTCTCCATGACACAGTTTTGGTCCCAAACCCAGCCTTTGAAATCAAACAACACTGTCTAACAAAGGCAAAGAACAAGCAACTGATAATATGTCAAAGGTGGAGTTAATATTTCACATTAGAATAGATTTATACCTATAAATGCTGGTGCTCTTTGGCTCTGCAAGGCACTGCAGAGTGCTATTTCCTTGAGGGAAATGGTGCTAAGTTTGTCTGCACGCCATACTGCACCATAGCCGATCAGCTATAATTTAGTCAAATCCTGCAGAAAGGACGAGAAGATCAAAGTGGATTTGAGGCCCACATACAAATGGCTTCTCAACATTCCTGTGGTTGAAAAATTCTCCGGGGAAGAGCCTTCATATTGCACCCTGGGCACACTGGTTCACCAGGTTAATAAGCCCATGTGCCTGCCCACACACACCCACACACACACACACACACAGTGATGTCACAGGAACGGGGCAGGCCCAGAAGGTGTGGCAGGCTGTCTGATAAACAAGGATTACTGGGTGAAGAACCTCGCTCCCTCTCTCTTTCTCAGCCTCTCCCTCGTTTTCTCCTCCACCCACTAAATAATACGCACATGAAAGTTGTATGAGAAATGGGAAGAATTTGCAGACACAGGTAAGTGCAAAACACAATATTACTATGCCTATTTATAAGAATTCAAGTGCTGGCAGTATTATGGGACGCAGGCTTTTAAAAGCACTAATCCCTCTTACTCAAGAAACACTGTAAGCTTATTTGGAGCAACATGGCTGAACACAGGGCTGCACTGAGCGCGTGTTGTTGTTGCCAAGAGAAACTGCTTTGAGGACAGAGTTTTTACTTTCTACGCTCTCCTTGCAATGTACATCTGCCACTGTGGGTGCCAGCTGTGGCGGCAGGCTCAGGGAGTGGAGCCAACAGAATATGATGGGCCATTTGAGAGAATAACGTTAAATTATTTTTGATTGTTGTTTGGTTGAAGTACAACATCTAAACAAGCGACCCCACCATTGGAAATATTTTTAAAAATATTTTAAATACAAAATAGTAGTAGTAGTAGTAGCAGTAGTAATAATAATAATAGTAATAATAATGATAATAATAATAATATCCCTATTTAACAAATTCTATGAATGAATGAATGAATGAATGAATGACTGAGTGCATAAATAAATAAAAATTAGTTTCATGTGATAGAGTCCCCTGTGTGTTTGTGTCTGTGTGTATGTGTGTGTATTAGAGAACACACCCTGTATACTCAGTGGTGTGTGTCCCGTCCTGCGCGCCGTGGGAATTGGCACTATCTGTTGATGAGCAGATAGACGCAGCTGTTTTAGAGGCATGCTCCGTTGAACTCATGCCTCAAAATACACCGGGCGTTGTCTTCCACAGAGTTGCAGAGCCTCTGCCTAGTTACTAAAGAAACTATTCCTCCAAAAAACCTGCAGAAAGGCGAGGGTGAGGACTGAGAGGGGCTAAATTCATGGAAGCGTAAAGGAGCGCCCTCGGCTGACCTGGGCGACCGTCGGTTACCGTATGGACTTGCACTACTCTTGTTTTTCCAGAGGCTGTCCGTGTATGAATCTATTTATGTGGCTACAAGTCGGCTTTAATGACACAAGAAGCTGGACCTCGTGTGGAATATAGTCTGTAGTTGTATTTGCACGTTTGAGACGGTTTTCCAGCGTCGTTTCACATTGTTTTCACTGGGAATTTAAATCTGCAATTTAACGAGCGGCTATAGTGATACTATGTAACCCTATTCTAAATAAACAACAGGCATGTAGGGCCTTGAAACCCCACGGTTCCTATGTATATTATTTATAAGTTTGTTTTAAAGTTTGCTCTCAGCGTATGCATGTTCAGCAGTCAGTACAGAGCCTGAGAGTTTTAAACAGTGTGCGGTTTGGGGCTATAGAAGAGCTCTTGGGATAATTTGGGGTTAATTATAATTCGGAGAAATGTGGACGGTGTTCAAAACCATAAACCTCAGTATTATTCTTAGGGGTTTGATTAAGAGGGGAGGAATCTGAATTCAGCAGGGCATCATCCTGAGGCCAAACTGTTTTCATTCATTGGTGTGCGTTTGTGTTTGGCCCTCAGATGTCATTCTTGAAATGCCTTAGAGCAGCAGCAAGGCATTTCACACTGGCACCAACGGCCGGGCCAAGTATGTGCACTCTTGTGGTTTGGTGTTGGTACTCACTCAAGCAACATTTGATAAGCTCTTTGTAAATGTTCAGATCTTGGGGCACCCCTGCATATTGACCAGCAGGCGGTCATTTTATTCTCTGTAAAATCCTTGTCTCGTAGGAGGTTTACCTGACTGGGTGCAGAGACAGATCTCGAGCGGTCCTAGATTTCCCTTGACGTCCAATGGATGAGGAGGTGAATCCGCTGGAGAGAGACCACTCTCTGTCTGTGGTTCTGCCAGGCGGGCTGGAGAAAAATACCACAGTGCATGGAAGGTAGGACACATAGTCCACCCACACTGACCTGTTCATGTATTTTGATTTTATTCAGAAAAAAAAGAGTGCTGATCTTGAACCATTTTACTGTCCTCAGGCCTGTTTTTACTAGGACTTTCTCCTGATGAGTCAAAAATTTCTATGCATTCATGGACATTCAATAGTAAAGTACAGAGCAGATTTATTTAAAGATCAAGGGAACATGTCTGCTTAGGAAAGACATTTTGAAAGACGTGCACATTCGGAAACACATGTACAGCGTTTATTGCCTGTTTCAGTCCCTAGCCTTGAATAAAACTAAATTTATTCTGGTTTTGATGTTAACTTGACTTGCACTTGGAAGTAAGTTGGACTTTTATTCTCTTTAAAGCAAACCAGTGATGGACTTACTGGTGATGCTTTGTGCAAGTTATCACCTGAATCCTTCTGACTACACTGTGGAGGTCCTCTCGCCCAATAAAAACAACATCAGCTTCAAGCCCAACTCTCCTATCGGCTCGCTGGAAGCCGAGAAGATTGTGCTGAAACCCAGAGTGGTCGAGGAAAAGATCAGGAGGCCCTACATGCCTGAGGTGAAAATTGACTCTAACCTTCAGCTTGATTCATCAGACTTTATATCCCAAGCAAGCACTTCATGTAGGAGTATACTGCATGTATTCACCAAAATAAAATTTTTAGATATCTCTTTTACTGGTGTATTTGGCAAGGACTGCACACATAATTTACATTACTGTACCAGATGTACCAGTAAGCCTTGGATGGCCAATATTTATCTTTGGTCCCTGGCCAATGGCTAGAAATGGATAGCTAAAATAAAATAACTATTTAAAGTACAGGCCTGCATTTACAGTTATGTGATTACATATGATGTCATTTCAAATCTATGACATGGCAATACAATATGACTCAAACACAATGCCTAAATGAATCAGTATCATCACATTATGCAGTACTCATTTTATATTCTACTGGCCCATGTGGGACTGTTATATACTCAGATTAGTGAACAACAATTAAGACATTAATTAATGTGATAATTTATTCTGTTCTTCACAGTATGCTTTATTGTGGTCTGTAAATAAACTATCCTGCCATGCTGACTTGAAATAAGTAAAAAATCTCAATCTCCTTGCAGGCAACTGTTCGTCTTTTGATAAACTACAATAAGTCCCACAAGGCAGTGGTGCGTGTGAATCCCAGAGCTCCTCTGGAGCTGTTGATGCCAGCAATCTGTGACAAGTGTGAATTTAAAGCAGAGACGACCGTCTTACTGAAAGACTGCCAGTCCCAAGAGCCGCTGGATCTGACCAAGTCCTTAAATGACCACGGGCTGAGGGAAGTGTTTGCCAGAGATACAGCTGGTAAGAACCTATGATGATCATCCTCACCAACCAACAATAACCAAAACAGTTTCCCTAAACCACCCAGAGGAGGATTTGTATTCCAAAACTACAATCATCCAAAAAAAAAAAATGCCACCTAAAATGAAGAAGTCAGTATTTAAATAGTCAAACTGGGTGTACCCAGACAGGCACAGCCAGCCCAAGACAAAATAGCACAGCTCAGTGTGTCCTGACTTAGCTTGGCACAGTGCTGTGGAAAGGAAAGCTCACTAATTGGTCAAGGTGTTTACAGGTTTTAAGAATTCTTATTTAAAGATGCTTCACCCAGACAATTCATAATTCTCAGATGTGTCATTTTTTTCATTTTTTTGTAGCTTTTATGTCTGCATTTTAATTTATATTTACTGTATGCTTCACAACCCCTAATGTCATATTTAAACGTATAAGATAATACTTTGAATATGTTGCACTGTTCGTGCAATCTGACCTGTTTCATCTGGTCCAAAACAGCTGTCACTCCAACAGAGGTCATCTCACCACCTCCACTACA
>OMLB01015146.1:19922-41681 GCA_900302555.1 Myripristis jacobus
TAGCCCCACTAGGTGCCATGTCAGTGGGGTTTGCCAAGTGGGATAGTGACTATCGTAAAGTTAAGACTTTTCTGACAGCCTGCCCTGTACTGTTTGAACTGTCATGATGCAACAGGCAACACCTGTCTGATCCTTCGTGCATTGTTTATACTGTATATGCAGTGTGTTCTTTCAGACACATCTCAAGACTCTCAAGGACTGTAAAAATAATTAATTGATTTGTCACTGATCCAGATCTTGTACAAGACACAAACCTGCCAAGGAAGGAGAGGAAACAGAAGGAAAACAAAGGATTCCTCAGCTTGTTCAGAAGAAAGAAGAAAAATCCTGAAATGGTATGATGTCAACTTTGATGTGAGGGAAATGATGCACTCCATGATAATATTTATCTCGTTTCAGAATATTTTCTGCCCTTGACCCAAATTTAGATTTCGTTTCACCGTAGCACCTAAACCCATGCTGTGGCCCTCTTGCTGGGATTTGATCCCATCATTAATGTTTGATCACACTTTTCCTCCCTTAAAGGATGGGTCACAGAGTTCCCCGAATTCCCCCGGTCTCAACAAACAGCTAGCTGCTAGTATGAACTCGCTTGGCGTCTACTGCTCAAATACCCCGCCAGCAGACATGCCCAAGAAGAGACCAGCTCCGCAGCCGCCCATGGGTGTGTCCCAGAGCATGCCCAACAACCTCAGCACCCTCCATCTCAGTGAACCACAGGTGGGTTGGTGGTGGGTGTGTGAAATTGGAAGTGTGAGAGCCTTCAGAGAAAATATGATACTGATGACATGTTTTCACTTTTTTAAGCGTTATGACAGGAGAATTTAAGGTGCACCTGCGTGTGAAAATGGCATTGTCTGAATCAGTTATAATGGGGTAGTTTATGGTAGTGGTAGCTTAATTATTATTAGACGTGACCAAGCTGTCTCGTTCAGTGTTCATCAAAGTAATAAATACATGAATAAAATGTGGGAAACTGTCTGTTATTCTAATGGCTCTGTATAACACCAGTGTCTATCTTAAGAATAATAATTTTAAAAAAAAAGCATGTGGGAAAATGTTAAATATTGCTCCCATCTCTCTTTAGAGCTCTACAGACTCTACCTTAAGGAGGACGAAGAGGAGGGCGCCGCCCCCTCCCTGTGCAAACGCACACCCGGCGGCGCCTGCAGACACAGAGGTGGAAGGTAAAAGCCTCACAGAGAACTCGCTGATATTTGACCTAAATGATGGCAGTCACACTCAAAAAGAGCTCCATGATTACACTGGATGCTGCTCTGAACTTGTTTACATTTTAATGATTAGCTGGGATTTCGGCCAGCAAACGCTTCCTGCAGCCAAATGGGTGCTGATTATTGCCATTCAGAGGTGTCTTAAAGGTCAGCGCTGTTGGATCAGAGTCAGCTTAGTTTGTATTGGCTGGCTGAGTGCTGCCCGATCACACAGACAGGCCTGCTGCATATTTAGCGTTTTGCCATCTAGTGGTGAACGTTGGAGATGCATCTTTGAAATAACACAAGATGCAGTATGGTAGTAGTTGTAATCCCCATTGACCTTTTTATAGTATTTCATTGGAAATCAAATGCGTCTGGAGTAGGGTGAATTCTAGTATCTACCAAAATCCTTACGACTTCAGTCAGAGTCACATGAGGTCAGAAGGGACTGACGCTAAATCAAGATTAAAATGTCAAAGCAAATACCATCAAATAGAAGATTTAGCAGTTAAATCCTCTCCAGAATGCAGCTTTTATCAGTCAGAACAATTTAACCCTGTTCTGGGCAATTAAAGTGACCCAGGGCCTTGCACAGAGAACATGTTCGGTGCAGTCTGTTCCAAGATAAATCCCTCTATTGTCCCAGCTTTCATTCCCTTGTATTAATCAGTCTGTGTGATATGCTTTCTGTGCTCGGGTTCTGGTTGTCACAGGGCATTGTTGCTTTTTCCTGATCTGCTTTCACAGACTTAAACATAGAATGACCATTTTTTGTTATTAGACAGTTTAAAATAGGAATACTTTGGAGTGTACAGCAATTTTGTTCAGTTTTTTTTTATTAGCTGACTACATTGGTTCCAGCATTGTTTTGGTGCACTCCCCTGTTGTTTTCTCATAGCCATGTTAGTGCATCAAACTGCTGAGTCAGAATTCAGTGCTCGGCTGAAAAAACAACTCCCACTCCCGAGTTGATGATCATTAAACACACGCTGGAACCCGTCCTCCTACACTTACATAATCATGGTCTGTGAGACCGGTGAAGCAGATTTACATGCCACGCAGCGGTCCTGTAGTCATGCAGGCTTCCCGACTGTAGCACACTGACTTTTGCCTCGTTATTAAATTCATCACCCAAGTCTCATCTTCTATGCACTTTGAAGGACGTGGAAAACTGAAGCCACTTGATTGCATGCATTGATCAGCTTTATTCAGGACAATATCAGTGCAAAGGAGTTTGGTCTTGGGATGGTGTTTTGTTTTTGGCAACTTTAGACTGAAGGTCCTAAAGCCGAGCTTTTTCTCCCTGCTTACAGACTCTGTGTTACCTGCGGGGGGTGATTGAGGGGCTGCTGCTGTCTCCTTTTCCTCTCCTCCTCTGTGCTGCATCCCTCTTCCTCCTCTCCGTTCTCCTCCTGCGGTGGCCTCTTCCTCCTCCCTCCCATCTTAGTTTGTTAGGCTTTAATCAGCCTGCGCTGTTCTCTCTGTCACTGTTGCCAGCTGTGTTCACATGCTGTATATTTACTGTTCCTCAAGTTGACTGTTTTTTTTTTGTGTGTGTGTGTAACTTTCTCATCTGTCTTAAAGTTTTTCTCCTTATTTCCTTTGGGTGTTTTTTCTTTAATCAGTTGGATTTCTTTAGCTAATTGATGTGCCTTTATTCAAATCAGTATTCATATCTATAGTAGCATTTGGTACCTTGATTAACTAATCTGGTACAGTGATTAGTTTTAAGATGCCTTGTGTGTAATAAATATTTTCTTTTGTCACTTTTCTTTATTGTTCATGTATTTTTATGTATGTTCCATTCTTGTTTTTTTTGTTTGTTTTTTTGTATATTACCTACTGTATGTTAAAGCTTTTTTTTTTTAATTTATAATCTTTTTAAGTTCCTTGTGAAACAGTAGATCACAGGCAGATGTTCAATTTTCACTGATTACAATAAAATTTCTAACATTTTATTTAACTAGAATACATAGTTTTTGAAGTTATTTTATTTGTGGCAGTTATTATATACAATAGTTCATTTATTTATGCCATATACACACTTGTATTCCGTGGTGACAGTCTAGATTATACAACTACTGGACACAGCAATTTTTAGCCTGGCATTTCTAAAAGTTTACCTTTTGGTATCAAATAACAAGGCCCAAAATTTTAATAATTCAGCCAAATACTTGATCTGTTTTTTCTGCATTGCTAAGTTATATCCTGTCTCCCCAGGGACTGTAAACTCCCTGCATACTGTGGAGGAGCTGAGAGAAAGTGAGGAGTCAGACTATGTGAACCTATCACCATCCTCATCTTCATCACAGCCACATCCACGCTCATCACCCTCACCACCTTCAGCGGCCAATCTGGATGAAGTCAGCAACCCGTATCTGCCTACAGAGGGGTGTGAAGGGAAAGAGGTATCCCATGCCTGCTCTGCTCTAGCCAAAATCCTGACCACTTCTCTTTCCAGGGGCACACACGTCCAGCATTTGAAGAACTCTGCCACCTCTCCAAAATTACACAATGGCTCATCCTTTATGTCGATGACTCAGAAGAATGCAGATCATGGAGATTTGCATGCAGAGCTTGAATCTGTTCTCAAATCTACCCCCTCCGCTGAGCCCGAGTGGGAGGATCGTGCACAGAGGAAGGGGCTGACCACATTCAAAGTGGTTCCCTCGAAGAAGCAGAGTTCCTATGAGGTGGAGCTCCCCCTGGAAGCCCCAGAGCAGTCCCAGATATCAACAGACGATAACACCATCAGTGAAGCTTCTGCTGAGGCTGAGAACAATCAGACTGAGACCCAGGAGGATCCAAGTTCCCCAGAGACCTCAGAGACTGAAATACCCCTGCCTGAGTCAGAACTCTGTCCTGGTGAGGTTCAGGTCTCAAGTAACCAACCATCTCCTTTGCCTCCACCTCTGCCTGATGCAGAAAATCAGAGCTGTCCAAGCTCACCTCCCGCTGAGGTTGAGGAAAACCTCGAAAAGACAAAGGAAGAGGATGTACCTGCTGTGAAATTGGAGTCGCCACAAACTGAGCCACTGGACCACAGAGATGAAGAACTTAACCGTGATGATAATTTCAGTTCAGAGCTGGAGTGTGAAACTATAAAAAGCCCTGTTGACCAATCTCTTTGCGAAGAGGTGGACCAACCTCGTTCAGAGACTGATGAGAGGGCAGCTGAGGAGGAAGGGGTTGAAGAGGAAGAAGAGGACAGTTTCCCTCCCCCTCCCCCACCTGTCTTCTTAGAAGAGATGGAAGGTATGGAGGAGGCAATAGAAGACCCTGTTTCCTCCTACCTGCTATCCCCCCAGCCATCAAGGTCTACCTCCAATGGACAAGGCGAAACATTCAGTACGGGCCATTTAGATGCGCCTACCTCAGCCATGCCTTACCGTTCTTCAATTAGTCCAAAGTCTCTGAAGACGATTGGCGCAGCCCCCTCCCGATTTGCCCAGGCAGTGGCATTGGCTGTCCAGAGGTCCCGCTTACAGAGTCAGGGAAAAAGCTTGGGGCAGCGTATATCCCATGGCCTGCCCAGCACCCTCCCTACTCCCACAAGTCCACATACCAAAACGGTGAGTGCTATCCAGGGCTTTTTCAGTTTAATATTGTTGCAGTAAATGCTACTTTAGATTAAGCTTATACACAGGAAATGGGCAGACTGTGTGTGTGTTTATTAGTCTACATAATACCTTCTCAAACAATCCCTGAATATACACTGAGCCAACAGAGGAAAGATGGCATGTAAACATAGCCCTTTTTATCTCTCTTTCTGCCTCAGGTGCCTGACTGGCTTCCTCACACATCTGTGAATGGAAGTTCCTGTTTGGGGTGAGGTCTCAAGGTGACGGGGGACAACACACTCACTGTGTGACCCCCAGATAACTTCACCCAGAGGTCAGCTGACTCACTTCTCAGAGGAGTGGGCTTTGGCTGCATTGCTTTCACTGGGAGGTTAAGATCAGACTGATTAAGTCCCTGCATGTTGTATGTTTATATCAGAATCAACAATGATAAGAGCTGTGATTTTTGCACAAGACTCCCTGAGTTGTTTCATTTAATGTTTAACTCTATGTTCACACATTGAACATAAACATTTTCTGTTGTTGAGAAGGCCAAATGTACAGGACATGAGTTGTTTATGTGAAAATGTCCTGTTTTCTCAGTATTTCCTTTTAATTGTGATTGAAGATGTGCCAAGGCGGATGTGATACTGACGTGAGAGTCTTTTTTTTTTCTTTTTGTGTGTGTCTGTTTGCTTGTCGAAGACAAAAGACGTTTTGTGCATGCCATAATAATTGTGCTTTTTAAGAAGAATTTATTTTCTCCTTCACTTTGTATGCCATTTTTGACAGAAATTAATAATGCAGTAAAGCACATAAACTCTGAAGTCCAGACTGTTTGCTTTTTAGTCACCAGGTGGCAGAAGAAGCCTGTCTCTGAAATGAAACATCTGATGATAACCATGTGTGAGGTATTTTTCATCATATGATTTCTCGCAGATGAAGTGACAGTATGAGATGTTTCTTCAAATCACTCAGAGGGCATGAATTAAATGATATTAAATAATGAAATATACTCTATGTTTAGTTTTCCTCCAGCATCTTTTGAAGTTTTCTGAAGGTCTGTCTCTATCCAAGACTCCACAGTCATGTCAAGGCCATGCTCAGGGGTAAAGAGTACATGCAGTATTTAATGTGAACATGATGAGAATATCCTGGTTTTCAAGCAAAAAAAAAAAGGAAAAACCATCCTTGTTGTAAATACCAATTCTGTGCCAAGCATTTCAACACCTTCCTGAATAAACTCAGTCCACTTTGCTCACATGCACACACTGTTATGTCTTTAACGGACCCATACCTTGGGGCGATACTGCATAACTATACTTGGGTGCCAAAAGAATCCACAGTACTATATGTATTGATCCAGCCCTGGCCTTGGAGGAACAGCAAGGAGCTATGCGAGGTAGAGACCTAGCCAGAACCGCCTGTGGCTAAAGCTCCTTGTTTGCCAGGCCTGGACTGAGTGGGCTTGCTTCAAGACACACTCTCTCGCTCTTTCTCCCTCTCTCTCTCTCTCTGTCTTTCTCTCTGTCTCATTCTTCGCTCCACCTGAGGAGAGGGAGAGGACTGGTTGCTGGTGGATGATGGGAGGTGACCATTGACCCTGTCGTGTTTCCGTGGCGCTCCCCCCAGAGGGGGCGCCCAGCCCTCAAGGGCACAGCCATGTCACACTGCTGTTGTCATGGAGAATGCCATTACCGCCCCTAAGGGAGAGAGCCACGTCTAATGTTAAAAAAAAAGAGCATGTGAAAAGAGAAACACACATATGCTGGAAAAGAAGCTCTCTTCCTGCCTAAAGCAATGATATCCAGTGTAAGTGACAACTCTGGCATTATCCTTTTTGCAGTGAAAGGTTGAATTTCAACCTGAGCTGCAGTGTTCTGCTGTGTGTCATGATTATGCAGCCACCGAAAGCACAAAAGAAACCTCGACTGATGATTCAATACAACATGAAAAGGTACTCTGTCATGTGCACTTATTATCCGGCATGTGACATAAGATGCTATCAGCACCAGTGGACCTTTGAGCACGACAGACATTTACATAAAGAGATGCCACATTTTGTTGATTATTAGACTTCTCTCAGGAGACAATATGGAGAGAGAGGCATGAACAAACAGTCTTCCAAACCCAGGAGGGCACTTCAGTCGCATAGAAAGTATCCCGGTTCAAATAAATTAATGAGGAGACATTGGTATGAATGCATGATCACTCGGTGGATCACTCCTCTCCAAACATGCACACCCACGCAAACACTGTCACACCCACACACATTATTTAATCAAACCTAGTGTATAACCGCACTATGAATGTATGCTTATGAGCACAAACTCTTGATCACAAATGAAACAAACCCACTCCACATTCTGTGTAAAACGGGATCTGCATAAAAATAGAAACCATCCCACGTACAGTACCGTGCACGCACACACGCAAAAACACACACACACACACAGACATACAAGGCTCAAATCAATAACACAATACCCGGCCCACACAAATACCGGTAATGCACATTTATCATTTATTTATTCTTTCATCTTTTCATTCATCTCTATTTAGTAATCCATCAGATTTATCTGCCTTGTGGTTTGAAGATGCCCACAGGCTGGCAAGAAGTAGGAATATGATTATAAAACAGTGAGTAGGCCTGAGGCGTGCAGAAAGTGTGTGTGTGTGTGTGCGCAGGGGTGCACATGTGCATTGTAGGCTACTAATATATGTGTGTTTACATGGCACCTCCATGCTTGGATAGAAATAATCAATAGATGAATCACCCAAAGCAATGTTGTTCTCCCCGGACATTGTGCTGGAGCTTAATGCTATTCTTTCCATTCACCTTGGGAATGGCATCCATCAGGCCTCCCCCAAAGTGAGGTACGGTTGCCTAAAACATTACCAGTGCTTGAGGGGCTGCTTGGAAAGTGATGCAGGGAGAGCACAGTTGACCTTTCACCTCCACCATGTTTGCACTCGCTTCCCTCTTCTTTGGCGGAACGGGAAATCACCGAGTTCCTCCCTCATTGGCATTGTCAGGCTCTTACAGTAGTATTTCTCTGCATTATGCTGGTGGTTAACTGGTTCAAATGTTATGAAAATGATATTTATCTCTTTTTTTTTTTTTTTTTTGATCCTGCACACACCAAACTGTTTGCATTATTCCTGGACAACCCGGGATGGCGGGAAGAAAGAGAAGCTATAAAATACAAAAAACATTTAAAAAACACAGAAATCTTCCTCTTAATCTTTTTTCAGATATTAAAAACTGATAGTGCATTACAATAGTCTCCATCTTGACATGGCATTTAGTCTCATATTCAGTGTTAAAGTCATATTTTCTTTTTCTTTTCTTTTGTTAATCAACTTGTTTCCAGAATATTCTTGAATCAAGTGTCATTCCTTGTTCCAATCTATACTTGTTTCCAGAGAAAAAAACTGATAAAACTGCATTGAAAACAAATATTATTTCATCCTACTGGCAGTTATTTCAAGAATAACATTTTTTTCAAGGCTGACTAAATGTTAAGATGGACATTTTTTGTAGTATAAAACGCTATTGAAGCCAGTCAAACTGCAAAATCCCGTACAGTGATAGGGTTTTAAAAAATTATACTTCATTGCTGCTTGCATAAAATTTCTGACAGTAACAACACCAAGTCGACCAAGTTTGATACATGATGCTTAGCCGCCGTATGAGCAGAAAAGTAAACAAATGGCAGCAGCAGCAAGAGAACAATTTGATGGTTGAACATGCAGTAGATGGCCACTGTTGCTCTGTGATAGATAGTGGACAAGCCCTATCCCTCTGTCATTTTTCTTCATTCTTCCCTCATCGCTGAATCCTCCTAGGTTAAAAAAAAAGGCAGCTTTTTTGCTATGATGAATGGTTGACGTCTCAGATCCAATCCAGTGACAAACTGACACGATCACAGCAGTTAATTTGTCATTGGCGGCTGTTCTTTTGGTCAAATCTAACCCTCCTGCCCTCCTGCCGCCATACAATGAAACAAGCGGGCGCTTTAATGCCATACAAAGCATCTTGTCCGTCTGCTGATCTATCACCCCTGAGCTCTGTCGCTTATGTCTTTGACTTCGTTGCTTGCCTCTAATCAGTCTAATGATCATGTGAATTAGCCATAATCTCAGTGAGAACATGCTGAGATGCCTGTAATGTAATGAAGCCTTGAATGACAATGCAGTGCTGTTGCATAACCAAGAGGGGGCACAGTAATCCCTGCTTCAGATCATTGACATTGTATTGTAGCAGAGACAACGCTGACTTTCATGGCTGTATTGAGATATAAACCCAGGGCATACGGCAGCGGTGCCCCTGCTAAGTTTGCTGCAGGATAAACCTTTCTTTGCTTTCTGTCAGGGAGAAGGGCAAAAAAACATGCAGCTTGTTCAGTTACTGAGAATGTTGGAGTGCACTGCAAAAATCTCCACCTTAACAAGTCACTTAGTCTCATATTTAGGATTGAAAATATTCTTTTTTCCCCTTAAAACAAGTGCAAAAATTCTGCAAATTGGATGAGATAATCCCATCACCTCCATCTTGATAACTCATCACCAATCACATCCAGCCTTAAAATCTTAATTCCTCTTGTTTCCAATGCAGTTTCATCTTTTTTTTTCTGGGAACAAGTATAAATATGTCGAAATAAACCAGATTAAGGCATATCAACCCGCTAGGATTAAGAAAATGACACTTGAGTCTAAAAAAATTCTGGGAACAAGTTGATCAGCGTTGGAAACAAGTGAGATTATCTCATCCCACCGGCGTATTTGTTCACTTGTCTGAAGAAAAACAAGAATTTAACACTGAATATGAGAGTAAGTGACTTGTTACAATGGGGATTTTTTGCAGTGCAGTTGAGGAAGTTTAAACTGAAGGCCCTAAAATCTGAAGACCCACATGTCACTGCACTGCACCACACATTTTCACATATTTGTCAATGACTTGTAACGTTGCTCGAAATGCCAATTTACCATGTACTTTATGTAACTAAACTCCAATTTGCTGTGTGTCATTCGCAGGCCTCTTGATGGAGCTGGAACACTCGGCAGCGTCTCCCAAAGAATACTAGTTTTATTTTCCCCTTTCTTTTTGTCCGCCGTCATTAATAATTCATCCCTTTTCTTCGATGCTAAAACAACAACAAACAGAACAACAGCTCAGATAATATATTCAGTCAAAAGCTCATTGTCTGGGGGAGGAAAAGAGGGGACAGTGAAATGTGCACTGGAGTGAGACAAGAGAGCACCCCGACAGGGAGAGGCTCAATGTCACTCCGCAGCGTGGCGGGAAGGAAGAAAAACAAACGCCAGAGGAGGAGAAAAAAAAGAAAAGAAAGAAAAGAAAAGAGGAATATACAGTTTGTAAGTCATAAAAGCCCAATTAGAGGCATTAGGGTCCTCAAATGGAGGATTACAATGAATAATTTGTGACTGCAATTTTTTCAGGCTGATTGTGCCATTAATGTGGATGACAGAACAGGATATATTTTTGAGAAGGGGCCAGTAGAAAAGCTTTCAATGCACGGGAAAAAAGAAACAATAATTCAAGGTTACACATACACAGTGCCAATTCTGCACCCTGGCTGTCCATTGACTCAGCTGCCTTACTTTAAATCTCTTCACTCACCGTCACCCCTTCATTTGGAGTAGCTCGACCTTGAATGTCTCTGATGTGAACCAGTGCCCTAGCTTTCACATTACGCCAGAATGGATACTGACTCATTCAATTTAAACCCATCAAGAAAGCACAATACAAGCCAAATTAGCTGCCATTATTAAGACACTTTCATGCCCCCAATTTGAGGTTATATGACAATTAGTTACATTTGTCTCTGCCGTTTTCATGGTTGTCCGGCTTTGTGCAACGTACATAGTTTCTGTTCTCCGTAATCCTCTCTCCATAATTTTGACACTGATATCTCTATTTCCTGTGAGAAATCTATTTTCCCCATTCGCAATTATAACATTTGCCAGCTTATACATTCTGTAAAAATGGACGGTGCAGTCTAAGAATCTTGATTTTTCTTAAAAACAAGTGGGAAAAATCTGCCAGTGGGATGAGATAATCCCACTTGTTTCCGATGCAGTTTCACTTTTTCCAGTAATTTTGGTCAGAACAAGCATAAATATGTTGAGACAAGGCAGAATAAGGCAGATGGGTGTCAAGAAAATGACACTTGATTCAAGAAAATTCTGCAAACAACTTAATTAGCATCGGAAACGTGTGGTATTACCTCATCCTGCTGGTTAATTTTGTTTTCATTTGTTTGGGAAGAAAAAAAAACAGCAGTGAATATGAAGCTCAGTGACTTGTTACTGTGAGACATTTTTGTCGCATGTCAGGTGATTCTGGGGAAAAGAAAAAAATAGCACACTAAGTAGTTAAATTATCATCACTGTATTGCATCCTCATTGTCATCATCATCATCGCAGCAGTCCGTGTTAGAAAAGCTCCTCTTTCTCACTCTCCCTCCCAAGGCCAGATTCAATCCAGGCTCTTACACCCGGCAATACTCTCTCCATTCACTGTACGACTTATTGGAGTGCAGGTATTGTGTCTCGGTGTTTCAACCCAGACCAAAAACATCTTTCCTTGATTTTATTTCATTCTAACAGGCTTACACAAGATGTTAAAGAGCCGCTTAATTCAACCACAATGCTCTTCTGTTGTGGTGAGACACAGCGGTGAATAATTGTAATTTGTAAAGCCTGTAAAGACACAAATAACTCTTGGATTTACTCGTCAGAAGGTGTCTACGATTTATAGATTTGATCCTGTTTGAGCGCTTTTGATTCATTTTCTAAATCAGGGGTTTTCAAACTTCTGCACCCTGAAGTCATTAACTTGACCACGATTTGAGGCTCTTGCCCTTTAGGGACCCTGACATAAAAACCTACTTTGGCATGATTTCATCTGAAGTTGGTTCTCGCCACATAAATAAAAAAGGAGCCACATTTGCTTCCATATAAACGATACATCAGTGTCCACCCCCCCGCGGCATTTGTGACTTCCTCACATGGGAGTGAGTGATGCGCCAATGTATGGTGTGTTTATGCTTTAATTAAACAACTACAATGTGGAGCATGAGACGATGCAAAAAAAGTGAGACTGGGGGAAGAAAGATGGCAGGAATCCATAGCCAGTGGGAGGTGATTAAGCTCCCTCTGGATGCAATGAATGGATTTTTTAACCTAAACTCAGAATCAGAAATTATTCTCTGTGCAGCCTCAAACTGAGCCTTAAGTGTCCCTGTCCCTCCACCCACTCTGTATAGCTTCCTTTCTTACAAGTGGATATTCACACAGTGTACATACAGACATGCAATCACCTTGTAAAGCTCTGTGTTTTTTTAATGGACCGACTTCTTCATCTCTGTTCTTTATGGTCACCGTTTAGATGTTTGAACCTACACACACTCCTCCCGGTGCGTGTGCATGCCTCGCACATGTATTCTGTTATTTCTCTTTTATCTCGCACGCCGCTACACGGTGAGGTTTCTGTCGGTTCATCCCTGCGATGATGACTGAGTTTGGGGTGGAAGGTTCAGAGCCTGAGAGTGCTGCATTCAAAACCACCGCGGCTTTCAACTTCCTGCCCTTCTTTGGGGAAAAAAAATAAATAAATGCACACGTCCTATTCAAAGGAGTCCGTTTAAGATGTGGAAAATTGGCAGGGCGACACGATTAACAGGTGTATCAAGCAGCCTCCTAGCTTTTGGCTCTTTATTGAGACTAAATGTATGGGATAAATTTCATGTTTCATGTTCTTTAGGTTCATTTGAAATTGAAAAAAAGGCTTTGAAAGGCTGAGACTGAGTGTTTGAAAGCTTGAAATAATAATAATAACAATAATAAAAAAAGGTTATGCAAGATTTGAACTAACTCTTGAAGGCTGACAGCCCGCTCCGCCAATGACACAGCCGTTCCAAGTGGCCCAGACTGTTTGCCGTAATCAGTCGTTTATTCGACATTTTTGCTGTTTTATAAGTTTTCGCGCCACTTATGTTATTTTCCTTTTTTTGATCGCCTCAGGTGCTGCTCTAGGACACAAAGCTTAATGATGTGAGTGCCAAGGCATGGTGGTGTAGTGGTTAAGGCACAGGTGTATGGAACATTATGGCAGTTTAAAGGTGTATGTGTGTGTGTCTATGTTTTTTTTATTTCAGTGATATATCATATGTTTGCCCGGTCATAATTTTCCATCATGTTACAGCAGTTGCACTGAAAAATGTCCCTCTTTGCTGGGAATTTGCTAACTCACTGCCACGAGGTTGCCACATCCGTTATCGCTCACAAGGTGTCAAAACTGAACCTCAACATATGTGCACCGGTTTTCAGATGACCTACAAAACAAACCAACACACGGGGAGAACAGCTGCAAACTGGAAACTTGCAGAGATTTTGATTTTTTTCCAGCCAATCAAAACATTATACAAGCCCTCAAAATATGTCAATCGTGCAAAACCTTTTTTTTTTTTTTTTTTAATGAGATTTCAAGCGTTCAAGCACCGAGTTTCACCCTTCCAAAGTTTCTTTTTTCGGTTTTGAAATACGGTACATTTATCCCACATGAAGGCAGGTTAAACCTCAGCGCCGGCGAGCCTTAGGTTGGCAAATATGAGCCCTTCTCACTGGAGGAATTTGGCCGTGTCTATTCAGAATTTGTATTATTGAGCTGCATGTGAGAGGTTGTCATTGTGTGACAGAGGGATTTTAAATGCATATAAAAATATTTTATGCGCTACTTATGAAAAACTGTCAGTTTCGTCTGCCATTGCTTTAAAAAACAAATCAACCTTGCATATTCTGGCAAACGCTGACCTCTCTGTGGAATGTGATGTTAAATGAACCGAAACACGACCCCTTCACTGCAAAAATCTCCATTCTAACAAGTCATTTAGCCTCATATTCAATGTTAAAATCTTCTTTTTCTTCAAACAAGTGGGGGAAAAAAAATGTCTGTCAGTGGGATGATATAATCCCACTTGTTTCCAAGGCAGTTTCAGTGCAGAAATATGTTGAAACGGGGCTGAATGAGGCAGATCAGCCCACTGATATCAAGAAAATGACACCTGACTCATGAAAACTCCTGAGACAAGTGAAACTGCATCGGATATTATTTCATCCCACCAGCAGATTTTTTTTGTCGTTTGAAGAAAAACAAGATTTTGACGCTGAATATGCGACTAAATGATGGAGATGGAGGTGGAGAAATTTCAAAATTCTGCACTCTGACAGAAACATAGTAACATATTTTCTGAAATTAAACAAACAAACAAAAAACCAGTTGACTAAAAGAGGGGAAAGAGTGACATCTGTTTTTTTTTTTTCTTTCAGATGAGACCCCCACCCACTCCCCACCACACCCTCATCCCTCCCATTTTTGAGGGAAGGGGCTGCATCTGTAAGAAAGCAGATGGCGGCTCACAAGTCTGCCAAAAATAATTTAGTACCTGAGGATTCATGTCACCAAAACTGAACAAAATCATCTCTATTGAAATCTGCTGGAGCTACGATTTAATCATAGAGATACGCAGCAGAGGAGATGTTTTCTGACTGCCAATTACATTTTTTTAAATCTTCTTTATGCTACAAAAAGCTCAAGCACAAACTCAAAGAAAAAAAAATCTTAATACTATTTGTTTCCAGTGCAGTTTGACTTGTTTTCGGATTTTTGTTTTTCTTGGAAGAAGAATTAATATGCTGAAAAAAGGCAGAATAAGGCAGATCAGTCGACGAGGATCAAGAAAATGACACTCGATTCAAGTAAATTCTGGGGAAAAAAAGCTGGTTAGCACCAGAAACAAGTGGCATGTTCTCATCTCACAGCAGATTTTTGCACTTGTTTTCAGAAAACTGAGTCTTGAACCATCAGTGTGAGATGATTTTTTTTTTTAATTTCATCATTTTATTATATTTAAATTTTTTGCAGCGTGTCCAAGGAAGTTTTGCCAAGCCTATGTGCTGCATTTTGTGATGCTTGATTGTACAAAAAAAAAGAAAAAGTAAAAAAGAAAATCAACAAAACCTCTTTTGTTTTGCCTTCAAGTCTGGCCTCAAGTGAAATTCAAACGGCTTCACACTTCATTTCCACATTATTGGAAACGTGTGCGACTGCAGCTTCTACCACAGCATTAAAGTTGAGCATTAAATGTTTAAATCCCACAGTTAGACTATTAGGGCTTTGGGTTTCCAAGAGGCCACTCCGGCTTGTGTTTTTTCTCCGTCTACGTGCCTCTTCTCTCCGCGTATAAAGTAGAAAAAATAATTTATGTTGACGTGACAGAAAACAGTTACCGATATCTTATAATGCCTGCTTCTTTCTACTTGTAGCCATCGAGAAATTATCAATTTTCAGCCATAGAGGGAAAATCTTTATTGCGTTCTGTTCATTTGTCAGTGTCACCGAGGAGAGGTGTTTACCCAGCAGATTGACTGATATATGTTAGACTCATTGATTTCAGCATCTACAAAAATAGCATCTGACTCTGTGTGCCACGTGTGTGTGTGTGTGTGTGTGTGTGTGTGTGTGTGTTCTGTGCGGCAGTAGCCTTCCAAGGCAGCAGTTCCGTCTTTACTTCACCTCCACCGTCTATTTTCAATTCAATAGCGTTAGTTTCACTTCAGCAAGCAAGTGCTTTGAACTTTCTATTAATTGTATGTTGTTTGAGGATATTGTGGGGGTGGGTAAAAAAAAGGAAGACCTGGCTTTTTCCTGTCCAAAATGTAATATGAATTCATGATGTGATACCTGGAGTTTATTAATTCAGGGCCACAGAGACAGCTGAATAATGAAATTTGATGAAATTTTTAGATGGACTAAAAGTCAGAGTGCTTCGGTCATTAATTTTAAAAGCACACATACCATCAGGCTTTGCACAGTAATGATGAATCCCTCCATCGGGCTTCATCTTATACAGTAAGAGTGCCAAATACCACAAGGAAAGTACTTTTGCTTTTACTTTGTCCAGAAATCAAGTTCGTCTCTCACACGAGATGGATTTTTGAAAAACGTCCAACTGTTTAACACACCCGATTTTTCTGTGTCGACTGATGTTACAACTAAATCCTCCTTCTGGGTCTGATCGGCTACTTTGCCCATTATCTGGCCTACAAGTTGTGGTTCAAATCCGTGAAAAACCAGCAGTGAAGCTCTGCCGGCCATGTTCCTGAGGAGCCTCGTTGCACTATTTTAGTTCTCCCAACAGCCATGGACGCTCTGCATGGCCTCCAAACGCAGCAGCAAGGCCTTCCTCAGCTACCTCGGTTGGCAGCCCAGTTATTTGACTGATATTTAATCCCTAATAGTGAACGAGGAGATAGGGAGATCAAGAGGATGATGAGAAAGGCAGCCGCAGTAACATACAAATAAAATTTAAAAAAAAAAACGTTGCAGTGGGCACAAACAACCCTCTGGATTGTTCACTGTCATTGCCGCTGTTCGGTTTTAACAGTCTCTCTCTCTTGACAGGGTATGTGGGTATTTAAGGGTTTGGCGTCATGATGAAGCATTTAACTTTTCAAAGCCATTTCCTCAAAGGGAACATCGTTTTATCTTCCTGTGACCCAACTTTGGATGCAACCTAAGATTTAAAAGACCCCGGCTGGTTCTGAGCTAACTTTGTCACGTCGTTATGGCACTAATGCTTTGCGCTAATGCAAATCTTTATTTCTTTGTCAATATGCTAAAAAAAAAACGCGTTTCAGCGCCGAACAATGAATATGTGCAAATCAATTACTTTTTTGTTAGCGACGTACTCAAGCAATATTCCCAGAAGAACAGCCTTCACTATTTATCTTAAATGGATCTACTTGAGAGAAAGTCACATTCTCTACATAGCAGACTCCTTCACAGTTAATTGGTTTATCAATTCCTTTTCACATATTGTAAATTAATTTCAGAGACGCTGCACATCAATAAACATGAAGGAATGTAAGTACTTAAGGCAAGTTAATGATTTCCAGCTTAACGGCCTTCGCTTTTTCTGCACTTGCTGGATCCATACGATGGCTAGTTATTTTAAATGAAGTGCAAACTTTGTCACAGGCGAAGCGCTGCGAGTAAACGATGGAGTGATCTTCTTCTGCCACATGTCCGAGCAGCAGGTCTCCTCCAGCACGCTGTCATCATCCGTTGCCTCACGGTCTATCTCTCTTTATTTGCCATCCCTCTCTCTGTCATTCTTTGTCTCTGTGTTGCTTATACCATATTGAGTCGGTACAATAGGTCTACTACCAACCAAAAAGGATGCTGGCAGGAGAATAAATCCACTCAGATCCCTGTGGTTTACTCATCCTTCCTTGCGTCCCATGGACTAGCCATTATACCTCAAGCCCAGCATGGGTTGCACTCAGCCAAGCATGGTGCTATTGGACATGCCATGGAGGCCCGATGTACTTTGACCCTGAAGGAGATTGGATCCTTGGTCCTAGGAACTTAGCTACAGCTGCCTTC
The DNA here is from genome assembly GCA_900302555.1 of Myripristis jacobus. Taxonomy (NCBI): domain Eukaryota; kingdom Metazoa; phylum Chordata; class Actinopteri; order Holocentriformes; family Holocentridae; genus Myripristis; species Myripristis jacobus. The sequence continues at coordinate 37,169 of OMLB01015146.1, forward strand.
TGGGGCACCGCAGTAAGACTCCTTATAGTGGGATGATGTGTTAGCAGCAGAGTGATAAGACTTCAGACAGCAATAAATCAGGGCAGGCTGGTCCATACAGGATAGGAGAGGATGATCCTCCCTAATTCTTTGAACTTTTCTCCTTAAAAAGTAGGTTGTTTAGCCTTGAGTGCAGCAGATTTAATAGCCATACAGTTTTAGGCCATATACAATTTGCCGAGCCTTGCCACCGCTCAGTGTCAGCGTCGCCAGCCTACACTGCAACGCACATGTGAAATGTATGCTGAAATGTGAAAATTTTGAACAACAAACCAATGCAACCGGGAAGGAAGGTAAAGGTAGGAAAGATTGCCATCATCACGACTTGAAAATCTCTCAAACCGCACGTTTAACAAAAAAAATATGCTCTGTTTTGTGATTGGTAGAGATGGTTCGTGGTTTAAAAGAAGCATGCATGATAGTAGCATTAAATTCAGTTCTATGTATCTTTAGTGGTAGCTGATAAGACGTATTTCCAGGTACTTCTGTGCAATTTACTATTTAAGAGCTTTCATAAAAGTACCAGATTCTTAGTTGTAAATTGGATGTTGACGTGAATGCAAATTACAAGTTGAACGGTGGTAATTACAGTAAATACCATATGATGTTAACACAGTGTCATGCCACAGAGAAAAATCAAAAATGTGTATCCCTGATGAACACCAACCTACCAAAATATTTACCCTAGAAGAATACATCAATTAATCCAGTGGTTCTCAACCTTTTGGGTCGCCAAGGAACCCCAAATTGATAACACGTCAGACTGCGGAAACATATTTGACACAATGTTTTCTCCACATCCGATAAGATTTAGTTATTCCATAACTTTCTATGCTGTAGAGTGGCAGATATACAGTGAAGAGTGTGAATACTATGAACTGAATAGTCATTCTTATACATTTTTTTTTCATTGGGCTAACTTCTAGTAGACGAAATAATAGTGAGTTTAAAATATTCCCATGTTTTCTGGAACTCCCTCAAGGACACCTGGGGGTCTCTGGACCCCAGGTTGAGGACCACTGAATTCATCCTGTGCGCAGGTATCTTTCAATTCCATGGCCTTGACTTTTCAATGAAGACTCCGACTAAGATTGTGAATGTGCAGAACCGATTACAATAGTCATTCAAGCAACGTGAAGAACTGAAGGCACTGCCTGCTTTTCCAGGATTGTACTGTAAAATCTGACAAATGCCGGGCTGATTATGTTTGAAGTGATGCATCCACTCCTGCATTGTACCCCAATACTGAAAGAAAAAAAAAATTGCCCATCAAGTTAGTGTACAGCAAAAAGGTACCCCTATATTTTTCTAGCAGATACACCGCCGGCTCTTTTGAAGGTGCTCGTCTACCGAGTGTCAAAACTGTCAAATGATGTTGTCACATAAACATGTCACCGTGAGATCCAATATCTAGCCCCCGTCCACTCACTGACAGAAAGACACTTCCTCTGTTAAATCCTTCCCTTGCCTGCACAGTATGACTCTTCATAAACAAGCAAACAGAGACAAAAGACAGCCGAATTCTTACATGTCGAAATTCGGCTCTTTGAAACCCAAAAGAAGGGCGCCTGCTAAAGGAAACGCTTCCAGTGAACGGGTGTAACAACCAGCAACTGTCTTACACTTAACTACCCATAGCTTTTGAATTGCATTATAATACATGAGGACTCCTAGACAGCGAGGTGCTCTCCCCTGATTCCTAATGTATGACTATTTCATATGGACAGGGAAGGGGAGGAGGGGGGAGCTGTCTGTGGGGGTGATTGACACAGGCCCGCATTAGGAGCAGCTTTTGGAAATAGGTCCATGGAGACTTGGCGGATTGGGTCTGGTGAAGGAACGGTGTCTCCGCGAGGAGCCGTGCCTTCTTAACCCCACTCATTGGTATGCCGATGTGCGGGTAGCGAGCCGTGCTCCAAAAGGCAGAGCCTTCCAGACTGCTTCCCCCTCGACACACCGCTACGCAGACACAATCCCGCTGAGGACCCACGACGATATGCAGCGTGGAATACTGAATCAAAATAGACTCCAATTAATAATCACATAGTTAGTTCATTTTTAGGCTCCCTGTGCTGCAGGAGAGCTCATGTTTCCAGAAGTTTCGACAGGGAAAAGTTGCGAGTTTTGTTTAAATTTCTTTGCGGTGTGCTGCACACACACAATACGTCAAACGTGTCAAGTTTCAGCTTCATGGGAAAAGAAGGCACGGGCCCTCGAGTCTCTCCCATCCCTCCCACATGTGACAAATAAAATGTTTAAATTTGGTGTTAGATCTCACATCTGGTCCCTAGAATTAGAGGAATAACATGTCAGCATTGAGACATATTTTGCTGTCAGGTAAGAAGACAGAATATCACTTTACCCTATTGTGACTTTGAACTATATGACGGTAAGCAGACAGATTGTTTTTGTCACAGAACTAAGTGACCTTGAACCTAACCGTTCTCTTTTCAAACTCTTCCTCCGTACATCTAAAAATATTCCCATCAGAAGAAAACTGATAGAATTTACAAGACCTAATGTCATTGCAAAGAAATATTACCACAAACATACAGTACATATTTTTGTCTTTATCATTCGAAGGGAGTTATCATTTAGCAAGCTTTGAGGTCCAAGGTGAGACAGGAATATTTGAGTATGCCTAATGAAAGGCAATATAAAAGGTGCCTCTTCTGTTGTTTGAAATCAGCTTGTTTTGTTTTTTGGCTATGTTACATGTGCTGGCACTAATTATACAAGCTAGGTAGTCCTCGCACATTCAAGAAAGAAAACTCGACCGTTTTTGACATGTTCATTTAAAGTTACTAATCAGATGTAAATATGCAAAGCAGGTCCCCATGGGATTTCTTTGATATGCAAATTGAAAGTGCAAATAAAGGTGGGGGAGATGAAGATTTCTTTCTTTCTTTCTTTCTTTTTTTCAAAATAAGAAAATCTCAGAGATGGTATTGTCGTCAAAATCTGTTTGAAATAGAGATGTGACTCGCACCGTTAATGCCACGACGCAAGACCGAGGCCAAAGCGGGCTGCGTCGCTGAAAATGAGCGGGATTAATGCGACGTACACTTAAGAGTGAAGGTGTTCGGCGGGCGCTCACATCCTGAGTCTTACCACAGCCAATCCCTGACTCCTATTCATATATCAAAGGCAGCGTCCGATATGAATCTAGTCCTATTTGCCATTCGACTGCATCAGTACATGTAAACAGGCATGACAGTGTTCTTCCCCCACCTCCTATCATAACAGCAACTTACTGGCCAGTTATCTGTTTGATGGGATGTAAAGGGAAGGTCAGTGTTTCCATAATTCACTCCAGAACCATAAATCACATTATATGATCTCCCTCTGCACAGGGAGCTGGCATGCGCTGTCGACTCACTGAATGTAGAAAATGGCCAATTCACCGCAGTATAATATGGCAGTTTGGCCCTTACGAGCACAGGTTTAGGCTTTTAATACTTTGTTTTGCTCTTTTCCACCTGTCTCGCCGTCCGCCGGCACGTTCGCTTTGGCCGCTAATAACTCAGCGGTCACCAACGCAATCAGCATTTTCCCCACGTTATCACAATATTAGCCGTCCGCACTTCTGACTGCTGCCGACAAAAGTCTCTCTGTGGTCAGCAATGGGAAGCAATGGAGGGAAACTGACTTTTATTGACACAAGGCTGTCAGAATGGAGACGGCACCGCTGTTCATTTCCAATTTCAGCCCACAGATTGGAATCCGCCGCCGGGCTCTCCAGTGTCTCAAGCACCATTTTCTGAACCTATGGTGTGGAAAACATGATTTAATTCCTGTTCAATGCCTTTCATCAGATACTCCATCTTTCCAAATCGTCTTTGTGTGGCATCATATTGAAGGAGTAATTGTGCATCACTGTGGATGGTGGAGTGCAACATCCTCTGGCAGTGCCTGGGGTAAAATTACAGCCGGACAGTTGATCTACAAGGATTTTGTAGTTTACACGCAGCAACGTGCACTTCCAGTGGTGTTATTGATAAAGTTTAATTGCTCATTTCAAAATGTCAGTATCAGTCGCACATTTCCCCCCTTATAAAGTGTTTGTTTGTTGCAGTGTGTGTGTGTGTGTAAGCAAAGAAACTGAGTCATTCTCAAGCTCTGTTATCATTGCCGCTCGAAGTAATATCCTGCTTCTGCTGGCTTTGCCCTAGACTGACTTCTTACAATGTGCTGGTAATGTCCTTTTTCACTGAAAGTGACTTGGGCACTGCAGTCGCCGCAGTGAAAACAACTGCAACTAATGAAAAGTGACTGTAAACCAATACCTGGCTATATGATCAATATTTTAATTACATCTTTGAGGAAAGCACTGTGCTGCTGCTTTGCCACCAACACACACACACACACACACACACACACACACACACACAAAAAAAACACTGAAACATTCAAATGCCTTTGGTTTTCCTGTCATGTGGCAGTGCAAGCATCAGCAGGCTGCACCCTCCAACCC
>OMLB01015148.1:0-11111 GCA_900302555.1 Myripristis jacobus
ACGGAGTTGTTGCCTCGATGGCGGGGAATTTGAGATGTCTTCGGGGCGATAGAGTGGGAGAGCGGCGGCGGCGATGATGGAGGAGTAAGGCTTGGGGACGTGGAGGAATCGTCCGACGATGAAATGGACTGAAATGATTTTGCAATGTGGGAGACATGAACCGGGCGGAATACACACTATGGAGGAAACTGTGTTGGCTGGACTGACCGGATTTTGGATGGCGGAAAGCGGGGTCTCGGGCACCGAAGCGGCGGAGATGCTTTTTGTCTGGTGCTGGAACCGCGGAGAAGGGCTGATTAAAACTCTGGGCCTGATTGTCCTGATCCCGGTCGAACGAGTGGTCTTCCGAAGGAGAGAGGGAAACGAAGTCCATGCTGGAGTGAGGTGAGTGGCTGCCGAGTAAAGTTTAAGTTTAAGGCGCAGGTTGCCTCGAGTTTAGGGCACGAAGTTGCCGGGTCTCGATTCTCGCGCAGAATACGAGAGTGACGGAGGGGGAGAGGGTTAGGAGAATTTAAGCAATGCCGGAAGAGGCGTGGTTGTGGTGTGGTCCTGCTCCTGAAACTACGCTAATTAGCTTCAATTCATTCTTGCTTCTTTGTATTTCAGGATCAGACACAACAAATTAACATCGCTGAAAATCAAACAGCCACAACAACTCATTCAAACTTATGTAATAGCTAGAACAGCCAGAGCTGGACTTCATCAATAGCAATGTTTAGTTGTTACCATGTGGAGGCCTGACATCTACTCTGTCTCTTTGCATTTCACCAGCCAGCCTGTCATTCACCAAACCCACCATTCAGCTCTCAATTCTGGATGTCCTTCCATATTCTCACCCTCTCTCCCACAGACTCAGCACCAGCCAGCCCTCGCCTCCTCTTTATCCTTTTTTCAAAATTAAACACTTTGTTACACCTTACCTTGCCTGCTTTTGGGTTCTGTCTGCATTTGTGACAATATGACTAACTTTAGTACACGTGACAGAAATAAACTTGAGATGCTTAAAGATAGAGCTTTGGATAAACTGGACTTTGATTTATATCTCAGGTAAGCATCCAAACAAAAATAATGTCTCAAAAAATCATGCTTAGATGATGACATAAATTTGGAACAGTACTTAATGTGAATAAATATAAATGAGTGCAAAATGTCATCCAGCATTACTAATACATTTTCAGTAAGTTACTCTTTGTGCATCAGCTTCACCACCTGCTAGTGAGGGGTAGGGGAAGGGTCCAGAGTTGGCTGGATAATGGGCAGGAGTGCATTTATATGTTGCGGACCTTTGCAACTGAAAATGGCCCTTGGAATATTGAAGATGAACTCTTTGTTTCTCTGCCAGAAAAAGGCGGTTTGCCCTCTCCGAGTTGGGAGTGAGTTACTGCTCCAAGAGGAGTTTATGTGTCTCAGGGTGTTGTTCGTGAGTGATAGTAAAATGGAGCGGGAGATTGACAAGTGGATCTGGGTAGCGACAGCAGTTATGCGGTTGCTGTACCGGACCATCGTGGTGAAGGAGTTGAGCCAGAAGGCAAGGCTCTTGATTCACCAGTCAACCTTTGTTCCAACCCTCACCAAATGGTCACGAGCTCTAGGTAGTGACCAAAAGAATGAGATTGCAGATACAAGTGGCAGAGCTGAGTTTCCTGCACAGGGCGGCGGGGTGCACCCTTAGGGATAGGGCAAGGAGCTCAGACATTCACAAGGAGCTCGGAGGAGAGGTGCTGCTCCTCTGCATTGAAAGGAGCCATTTGAAGTGGTTCAGGCACCTAGTGAGGATGCCTCTTGGTCAAGATGTTCCAGGCACCACCACCTGGGAGGACACCCCGGGGCAGACCCAGGCCACACTGCGTGGTGGCAGCAGGCTTGGACAAAGGGCAGAAAATGAAGATGATGACCTCTTTGGAGGATCGTGTGTCTGAAATGTATCAACTAGATCCTGGTGGGCTCACCTCTATGCAGCATGCTGCACTGGATTTCGAGCTAAACTCCTCCATAACAGAGGTCTCTTCTCTTACTCAGGTGTTAGGGTTAGGTTATTAGGGTTAGGGTGAGAGGCGCAAGGGACATCGTTTTAAACTGCATGAACCATTCAGGCATGTAGGCAGTGCCTCTCAGATTAGAGACATTGTACAAATCTGAGTGAATGATTCATTAGTCACTGAGCATTGAGTCTAGTGTCAGTTTTAACAGTGTACAACTGAATCGATGTAATAGCAAGTTATTAATGTCTACTGAATCAGACCGGGTTCAAGTGTATTTAAAGCCCAAAATCACTGTTTACAGTCTCTGTACATGCTCAAGTTTACAACAAACAGGGCAACACCCCCTGACTCAATCCTCATAGTGGGCAAGAAAAACTCCCCCAGAAAACTCAACCAGTGCTCACGCATAGTCTTTTGAGTAGGCCTTGTTCTCCATATGTGTTGCGTTTCTCACAGTAAACATTGTATCGTACTTGAAACTGAATTAACCAAGCATAGTGTTACTTACAGTAAAGGTAACGTTAACTTCTTGTTAGACTGTGAATTTGTGCAACTCTGTGAATGTGAAGATGGGTATTGCTAGAAAAGAGGGTAGTGCTCTGTTGACTTTCCTAGGATAAATGAAGGCTAAGAAAACATCTAAGATGAGCACCAGCTAGTGACACCAAGTATAGCATTTCACAATGAGCAATTCACATGGACAGCAAGCTAAGGAAAGCACTGGGGACTGTGAACATCAAGTGCTCTCTAATTAAACAACCAACCAGCTATCAAAAGAAAGACAAGCAGCTATAACAAGGCTGCCTTTCTGTTCTTCTGCATCACATCAGCATACATACTCTATACAGAAGTGATTCCAGGACAGGAGGCAGACAATGCTTAAAGAGAGCTAAGGTTGACCTTGACTAGATACATATTTGAAACAAATTCCATGCACTGAAACCAAAATTTGAAACACACTATTCATTCCAGCTTTCACTGTAAACAGTGGTGGACAGTAACAAAGTACATTTATTTGAGTACTGTACTTAAGTACATTTATTGAGTATCTGTACTTTACTTGAGTATTTGTGGTTGTTGTTGTTGTTGTTTTTGCAAACTTATGACTTTCACTCCACTACATTTCAAACACAAATATTGTACTTTTGACTCCACTGCATTTTTTAAAGGCTGTTGTTACTCGTTACTTTTAGGCTTAGCTTTAAAGTCAACTGTTGCAAATATTTAGTGAAAGCAGCAGTAGGCATTCCCTATATCATATTGACAGAGGTGTTTGGTCATTTCCCCCCCTTTGGAATCAGCATCTACAGCAATACCTAATGTGACTTTTTCTACCTGTGCGCATACTGTATCAGAACATTGCACTGCTGTTTTGTGTGTGGCTGAAGGGGTTATTTAAAATAAATAAAGGAATAACATGATAGTCACAGCTTGGCTCTACAAGAGTCAGGTGGATTTAGAGAGTTATGAGGTTCTGTTAATACATCATGAAGACGACACAGCAGTGTGTTGACAACAAAAAAGAAAATGTAATTTGTACTTAAGTATTGTTAAAAGCCAATATTCCAGTACTTTACCTCAAGTCAAAGTTAGACTGAGCAACTTTCACTTGTAGAGGAGTAAAATCTGACCAAGAGGATCTGTCCTTTGACTCCAGTAATAGCGTTGTGTTGTCCACCACTGACTGAAAAATATACAAATTTTGCAATATGTCAGCTTCATATTTCCTCCAGCACGCAGTAAGCATAGTCTTTATGGACACCTTTTGGCTCTACTCTTAAAAGGAATGCACCATGGCAGCAAGTTATCTAGGTTTGTCAGATGACACAGTTGAAAAACACAGGTTGGAGTTTGGTTGTCTCTTGTCCTGCATCCGGTTGCTTCACTTTATGAACCTAATGAAAATATTTGACAAATCGTTACAGCCTAGTGTGTAACAGGCTAATCTGCAGGCTATAGTATGGTCTATAGAAGAAATAGGCATAGTTTGGACAGCTACAAGTTGTCAACACGTTTTCACTCTAAAGCCTGCAGATGATTCCCCTGGTTAAGACACTTTTAAGCAAAGAGGAGGAACAAATGAGTAAAACCACCTCACGTCGTGTTTGGTGGGAGTGAACATGGGAACTCTTTGTCTCTCATGGAACCATGGCTGCCTGTTCCCAGTATACTGCATAGTGGTCGACAATATGGTGTAGTAGCCCATGGAACATATTGTAGTGTTGCCATCCGGAAAATCAACAGTTGTGTGTTTTAATTGATGACATAACATCAAGATGTGTTCTGTTCTTCAGGCCATCTGAAACTGTGAAGATTTTCTCTGCTCCACAGTAAATATTTTCTGTTCTACTGTTCTGCTGTAAGACAGCACGGGACACATCAGTGCGTCAAGCAGTAGTTTCCATCTTTTCCATGTGAAATAACACATTTATTCACACTATTTGTGTCTGTCAAATAGTTGACGCACACGCTGACACTAAAGAGGGAGGCAGTCTGGAGGAAAATCTCAGCTGTGAACAATCAAGCAGATGTGTTTTGTTGTGGTGCTAATTTCTTGAGTGTGGTTTTAAGGTTTCTTGCTAGTTTGCACAAATATTGAGAGGAAACTGATGACAACAGGGGCAGCTTGATGTGACTAACAAGGTGTAAAGATGTTCTCTGCTCATTGGTTCAGAACTGTTAAGATGTTCTTCTGTTCATCAGTTCATCTCAAACTAAAGATGTTCTCTGTTTTTTCAATCCATCTAAACTACAAAGATATTCTCCATCCTTGTGATCTAGAGAAATTCATTCTCGCCAAGATATTCACAAAGACAGAAGCAAGGACTGGCAATTACTTGATAATCATCTCTTGTGTTATGGTGTTTGACGATAAATGATCATAATTGGTGTATTAATTAAGTGAGTGGATGCTACCATTTTTATTGTATATTTTCTTGCCCAGCAAGATTTATTTGCTTTCCAGTCACCTTTCAAACTATTAGTCATTTCATCCACTGTTTAATTACATTTATGTAGAGTAATTCACAGCCCATTAAAGTAGGATTATGCAGTATTGTCACATAAATGAATATGTTTTGCTGTTATAGAGCTAGTTAAAGTGCGTCAGTTTCAAACACTGAGACTTCATCAACAGAAGAGGATCTCACAATACTGGACACGCTGTTTGACTGACTGGGAGGGGCAGTGTAAAACCACCACAGCTGTAAGCCCTTGATAGCACAATCAACAAAATAAAACAAAACCAAAGGTGGAGAAAACAACAGCAAATTCACTAAAGACAGAGACAAAATCAAAGCAGCACATCTTTTAGGTTAGCTTACTCAGTCCGCTGGCTCAAATGTGACAAGGCCTTGTTTCGATTAGGATATTCATGAACACATCAAAGCGCTTATTTATTTAGTTATTTAGTTTTTTACTTTACTTTTTTACTTGGTGGAAAAATGCTTGTTTCTAAAATGACCATGTCAAATAGCATTTTGTAAATGTTTGGCACTTGCTGGGTTCAAAGGTCACATTTATGGGTTCTGGAGCTTGCAGCTTAGCTCAGCGCTGGGGTAAATCCAGCTTTCAACATGCAGAGGTGCAAAAGAATGCCACTCAAATTGGAAGTCAAAGATGGAGAGGAAGTCTGAAAGCTCCACATATAAAATAGCCAAAATATCCATATATGACATCACAAACAAATGGCAAACAACACAGGCAACAAAAAACAAACTTTTTCTCCAGATTTTGTTTGAAAACACATCCAACTTCAATCCAGCATTCTCTGTGTATTTTACGATGGTGTAGATTCATTGAGTATGGACGTGGGAAGTTGCAACTTGGAAGTCAGAACATCGGATAGATAGTGACAAGCTAGTGACAAGGAGTAATCAAAAAGTAATCAAATGTAATAGGTTACATTATTCTGATGAAGAAATTAAATTACATTACTTATTGCATTGTAACTAGTAATCTGTGACCTATTGCATCTCAGAATTACCCTTTCCAACACTGCCTATGGGCATAGATTTTTTTTCCAGTAATGAAATGTTTAGTTGCTGTTACAAACATTACAGCCATGATGGCCAGTGCCAGAGACGGAGACAAAATAAAACAGAATAACATACAAGAAAATAATAGAAATAAATGCCTATAAATGCTATGTAATAGTGCAATAATCCACCCCACCCCACCCCCCATCTTTCTCTCTCTGTCTCACTCACACACAGACACTCACACATATACTCTATAAATAGACTCAGAGTTTACTAGAAACAAGGGTCGAGGTGTTGGACAACTCAGCAAACAAAGTGTGAAGACTTACTGGAGACAGAGGCAGAGGAAGAGACACGGGCAGAAATAGAGAGAGAGGAAAATATAAAAAGAGAAAGAGGTACAGAAGAAGTGTGTAGAAGATGTGTGCAAAATACTGTAAAGAAGCAGAGATGGTAAGCAAAGGAAAGGGAAGGGGAGAAATCCAGGCAAAGAGGATAACGGGATAACAGGAAAACTTTTAAAAGGCACATTGTCCTTGTCATTGTCATTGGTCTTGCTCCTGAACCAAACTGCAGCACCATCAATGTACTGAATGCATCTAGTTTTACACATGACATCATCCATAACACACTCCTATCGCAACACTGTCATTTAGTTCCATGTACAACTAATAACAGCAGGAAAATTAATACCCTTCATTCAGACAGGGAGAGGAGAGTGATGATAAGGCTGGCATGTGACCTTGTGACTGGTGAATGGTGTGTGAGAACAACACACACACACACACGCACCAACCACAGCATATGCATGGCCTCTCTTCCCAGCAGTGTTGTTTATCAGTGTGACCTGAGTTTTAGGAGGTTGCTGTGTCTCTTTGTGTCTCTAGTTAAGCTTCACCAAAAGTCACAGACAATGAAAACACAAACACTGGCCACAATAAAGCCACACTGGCACCACTCTAAAGGTCATTACACAGTGACAACATTTTGAGGAATAACATGACATCTGCCATGTGATAGATGCTTTCTGAAAAGAGCCGCAGTAGAAACACTTTGAGGATGTGTGTTTCCTTTTCCCTCTCAGTCTTTCCTTGAAGCTGATGCTGCTGACTGCTCGTGCCTGGTCCCTTTAGATCTCAGCATGGTGTTTGATACAGTTGGCCATGACATTCTGCTAATTTGAAAATTGGTTCAGGATCCAAAATAATGCTTTGACAGGTTCTGCTCTCCCCTGATGAAAAGGACCTTTTTTCTTTTAGCAGAATTTGGAAGACAGTAAGGTGTGTGCTTTGCCATCCTCTGTATCCCAAGATCAGTTTTGTGCAGTTGTCATTTTGGAAAGCTAGCTACAGTGGCAGCAAGTAAAAAATACAAACACATGAAATACAAATGTAAGTTGTTTATAGTGTCACCCATTTTGATTTAGAATAAATGTAAAATTAGAAAATGAAATCATAACTCCAACTTATATTTTCATTAAACACCTGAATTTAGCACAACTAAAAGTTAAGGCTGCACTAAGCAATTTCTGACCACTAGTGGGCATTGAGAGCTCAAACTGCATTTACAAAGAGTCAGTACTGCTTCCAGCTTCACAGTATATCATCAGATCTTCTGTACAATACCAAAAGCTGCGGATAAGTTTTTGTTTTTGGATGGAAATTAGGGGTGCATGTCACTCTCACAAGGTTCCTATTGGATTATTTGGATTATGTCATCTCTGACCTCAAAAGTGCGTTGAAGCTGCAGATTTTTCGCTACAACTTAAGATAAGCTTTGTATGAACTTGTGGGACTGATCTGAAATTTGGATGCATTTAATGTGCAATTCTTTGAATGAAGCTGAAGCATTCAGTTTGGAACATCAGTGGGTGTTTGTTGTAGAGTAATGGTAAATGGTAAATGGTTAGAAACCCTGATGAGGTAAGGATGAATACTCAGCAGACCGTCCCAATAAGTGACTGGAAGGTCGTCTGAAGGCCAAACGTTCATAGAGCACGTCCCTCAAAACAGGCGGGCCCTGAATTTGGACAAAGTTAATGATTCATGTAATGTTCTGTAGGCTTATATCAAGCCAGTTGTTCAAAACCCAGTTTTGTTATTTGAACCTGACATCTATTTTAGTGATCAATTCAGTTGTTGTTCCATCTCATTGTTATCCTGTTTTTGTTTGTCAGAAGTCTTGAAGCTGCATTTTGCTTGCATTTTAGTCCGACGTCACTGGCTGCCTGTTAAATTTAGAACTGAATATGCCGCTGATAAGCTCAAAGGATCAGTGTGGTCGTGGCCCTGGCAAATCAACTTTTTTGTTGACTCTTTAAAAGCTGGTGCTCTCTTGGTGTTGCTGTGGCTGTCAGGGAGGCCAAGCTCTGTCCAAGAAGTAAAGGATACTGAGTGATCGTCTTTGAAATCACTCATTAAGTCATACTTTTTAAGATGTGTTTTTTTGGATTAGATTAATGTTTCATTTTGTGAGTACTGAATCTTCTTGATCTGGGATCTCTTCTGCTTGCTCTCCTATCCTTACCTCAAACTTTTTATTCACACGTTCAAGTGCTTTTTGTGTTCATGCTGTTTCTGCTGCCTTCCTACCTTTCTGTAAAGACAAGACAAAATGCTTCTGTAAAGAACTGCTTTTGTCATCCACTTTGACAATTTATAAATTGCATTATGCATTATATTAGTTTTTTTTTTTTTTTTTTTTTATCAAGGGAGGCCAGTAGCTTTGTGCCATATGGCACAAAGCTACTGGATCGGAGAATCAAGTTCTTTACAGAAAAGAGAGCAATAAATAAGTAATAAACCTTATGTGACTATTTTCAGCTCTTTTTCAGCAAAATGACAAATCATACATCAGTTAAAGAAATATGACTGACAGCAGAGTTTGAGGCATATCACTACCAGCAGATGCATTTCAAAACCACAAGTTGTCCCTGTTTTTGAATGAAGGTCTTTCAGATAGCCAGCAACCCCTAATAAATCATTGTGAGTTAAACTATGATGCCAGCAATGACCACTGTTACTAGACACCTATGTCGTGGTAAATAAAAAAAAATGAAAAAATGATGGCATCCAATGAATCATTGATCAGCACAAGGCAAAGCAATACTTTATCCATATCCTTTACATATGCCAAATTTGCAACCAAAACTGTTAATATATAGGTTGAACTCTACCTCTCAGTTGCTGTTAGCTCCTCTTGAATGTTCCCTTGTAGTGTCAGAGCTGCTGGCTGTGGTCATGCTGTGACACTCTGGGTGAGTTTGTATTGTGAACTGTGCCGGCTGAGCGAGCCTCAATCTGTGGAACAAGAGACCAGAGAGAAAGACACTGAAGACAGAGAGGGGAGGAGAGACAGAGAGAGAGAGAGTGGAGAGAGAGAGAGCAGGGAGAGGAGGGAAGAGCATGTGATTCCAGTCCTCTTTCTCTCCCAGCGCTCTCTCCTTTTCCTCTGCCTTTCCTATTTCAGCTCTAATTATCTCCTCTCATTTCCACCCTGTATTGCTCTGTTTCTCTCATTTATTATTAATCTAATCTATGTTCCTCTTCCCTTTTCTCATATTGTTGCACCTTTTTTGCTCCCTTTTCTCTGCATTATCCTGCCTCTTACTTAGCTGTTTGAAAAACAAGGGAAAAAAGGTGATGAGTAATTTAGCAAGAAATGACCTGAAAGTTAGCAAGAAAGAAATTAAAAAAAAAACAACATTATTTGTATAGCACTTCTCAAAACATAGCAACAGTTAAAATGATAAACAGTTAAGATAAGAGCACTTAAGAACTTAAACAGTACATACATAAAAAGGCACATAAGACCTGATAAAACGAAGCGTACAACAAATGCAGTAAAAAAAAAAAATATCAGTCATAAGATGTGAGAAGATGGATAAGAAAGAACAGGTTTGCTGTGAGAAAGCCTTACTGTGGCAGTAAGTTCTTTAGGGGGGGGGGGCCTGTGGTGAGGCTCACAGGGCACAAGTAACTCTGTCATGCAGGTAGGGGGAAGACCTGTGGGGCTTTAACACTAAAAGATTCAGCTCTACACCTGATCGGCAGCCAGTGTGGGGCTGCTGGGATGGGAGTGATGAGGTTTTGTCATTTACAGTTTGTTAAGGGTCTGCCAGCTGTGTTTGTCCAGGCAGGCTGAGGTGAATGATGAAATGATGCATGGATTACTTTTTCAAAGTCCATTTGAGATATGAAGTTTTTAACTCTAGCAATGTTCCTCAGCTGGAGGAAGCCTGATCGTCTTCACTTGGTGATTTGCTTATCAAAGCAGAGGTCAGAGTCACAGGCCGAGTGCTTGACATTGGAGGTGAGGTTACCACAACTGGTTTTCAGTTCACAGGTTAGCTGTGGGGCCCAATAATAACATCCCAGATTTAGACTCACTGAGCTGGAGGAAAATCTGCCACATCCAGCAACTAATATCAGGGAGACAGTTTGTAACATCAGAGAATTTGTCTGTTGCTGCAAGTCAGCAGAACATAAAATTTGCTGTACAGGGAGTGCAGAATTATTAGGCAAATGAGTATTTTGACCACATCATGCTCTTTATGCATGTTGTCTTACTCCAAGCTGTATAGGCTCGAAAGCCTACTCCCAATTACGCATATCAGGTGATGTGCATCTCTGTAATGAGAAGGGGTGTGGTCTAATGACATCAACACCCTATATCAGGTCTGCATAATTATTAGGCAACTTCCTTTCCTTTGGCAAAATGGGTCAGAAGAGGGACTTGACAGGTTCCGAAAAGTCAAAAATAGTGAGATATCTTGCAGAGGGATGCAGCACTCTTAAAATTGCCAAGCTTCTGAAGCGTGATCATCGAACAATCAAGCGTTTTCATTCAAAATAGTCAACAGGGTCGCAAGAAGCGTGTGGAAAAACCAAGGCGCAAAATAACTGCCCATGAACTGAGAAAAGTCAAGCATGCAGCTGCCAAGATGCCACTTGCCACCAGTTTTGCCATATTTCAGAGCTGCAACATCACTGGAGTGCCAAAAAGCACAAGGTGTGCAATACTCAGAGACATGGCCAAGGTAAGAAAGGCTGAAAAACGACCACCACTGAACAAGACACACAAGCTGAAACGTCTAGACTGGGCCAAGAAATATCTCAAGACTGATTTTTCTAAGGTTTTATGGACTGAT
>OMLB01015149.1:0-18711 GCA_900302555.1 Myripristis jacobus
GCCTCCTTTCTCACTGTGACCACCACAGGAAGTTAACTTCACTATCTGACAGCTACTACGTCCCTATGTCACCAAACTGATTATGGCATAATAATGGCTCTCTTTATTCATACTGTATAAGCATAAAAACGTGACAGTTTAATGTTTTGTTTACTTTATCATGTCTTTCTCTTGCAATTTCATCAATGATAACTGACAAGTAAATATTCAGTCCCACAGCTATGTCTGAAATAATTTTATTTCAAAATAAAAAGCACTGTGGTAAAGTTTGCCAGGTTTTTCAAAGTTGTTGTGCCCCATCTACCAACTCATGGTGATGCCAGCCTTGATGAAGCTCCCATTTCCTGACTTACAGTTTCACTGGATGAAATTTTTGGGTTTCTGCTTGCACCCCACCTGTGAAATGTTTCCCCAGGGAAACAGATAGAAGGTGAAAACCTAGTGGCTGCTGACATATGGAGGAAATATCCTTTCAAGCTATTGTGGATTTCCTTATTAAGTATTCCATCTTCATCATCCTGCAAAATATAAGCATTCCTAAAAGTCACTAACTGTAATAAAATGGAGTTTTAATCGATTGCAGCTGGACCGGGTGGGCTTTAGTTCCCCTTGTAGGGTAACTATTGTCTGGACCCTGAAGACCAGCCAGCTGTCCAGCAAAGAGAAAATATCCTGCTGGAACTGAAAGAGGCACAGCTCCATCTTTCAGACTGAAGTGCTTTGCTAGGTCTCACCTCTTCTGATAGAATGTTAGCTTGGTAAAATAATCCTGGGGAAATCGGTGGATTTCTATCCAGCTAACAATTCCTGTTCCTCATAACCATCTGATAAGCTGAGCGGAGAATAGCTGCAGCTGAAGGCTGTCAATCAAACAGG
Organism: Myripristis jacobus; assembly: GCA_900302555.1. NCBI lineage: Eukaryota > Metazoa > Chordata > Actinopteri > Holocentriformes > Holocentridae > Myripristis > Myripristis jacobus. Next base: position 877 of record OMLB01015149.1, read on the forward strand.
GACAGGGAGGAGTGAAAAAACTGGGCTGTGTTCTGATTGGATCGCTCCACTCTCACATGTGAAAGTAACCTTTTAATATCCGGCAAAACTACTGGTTTGACTCACATTACATTATCACATTATACAAAGAACTTCAGATTCTTGTCTGACAAGTTGCACTTGTCAAAAGACAGCCTGTACAAATTGTGTGGGTCTTAGGCTCTGCTCTGCTCTGTGTGGAAGAGACAGAGGCCGGAAACGATGTTATGATGATTCAGTCATATTCATCTCCTCATTCTCTGGGATCACAGCTTTTTGATGCAGGTAAAGCTTCTTGCCTTTCTCTACTTGACGGATGAGATTTTATATTTCTGGCAGTGTGCTTCACCAAAAGATTGCAAGTATGACAAAATTTCAGTACATTGAAGATTTTCTTGTTATCCTTGGCAAAATGTCTTCCCAAGCAGGCATCATTCCCAAATTGGTCAAAGAAAGAGAGACAGACTGCAGCTGAGGCTGAGCAGCAACTGTTTTCTGGTGGAAATTTCCCAAATGAATCCTGCCTGTTAGTCATGGTGAGCATACGCTCACGCACTCTGGTTGTCTCCGCCTCATTTCCTTTAATCTCTTTCTCTCTGACATAATTATCTTCCCTGCCCGCAAATACCAGAAGGCATCAATCTGGACAAGACGCCGGGACCACACTACTCAGACTGCTGAGATTTGGATGCTTCTCAATGCATTACTTGAGGGTTTTTAACCTTAAAATCACCAAGGAAAACCCAATGCCCTTCCTCACATTCATATTACTCAATAGCACAACCAGCTCTCTATTTGGGTTTACTGAGCACTTCAGTTTGGCTTGAGAGTCTTGCTCAAGAGTATCTCAATGTTGCCGGGACAGAGAGAGGGGTATCTGCTAACAACTGAAAAGTCAGTGGATTCGTACCGGCTATCATCTGTTTCCATCGGAGCCTGCAGATCCAAAGGTCAGACCAGTGACAGTCCCAGAAAACAAGAACCACAGCTACAATTCACGTCTGGTATTCAAGGTGAATGCAACTACTGCGATTTAAATGTTGCAGTTCAGCCTGTTTCAGTTTCACCTCGCCAACCAGTTTTAAAACTGCAACAGAGCCCCAAAGAAAGGGATATGACAAACTCCATCAGCATTTTTTGAAAAAAATAAGGACGCCCCAGTGCCGAAAATTCATTGGGTTGGATGTATTTTTTTCTTCTACCAAGAAAGGTAGAAGCCTTTGCTTGAGCAACACATTTGAAATCTGTCTGATCTCAGTGTTTTGAACGGTCATTCTGTAGATCTTCAAAAAAAAAAAGAAGGATTTCTAACGTCTTCTGGGTGATAACGTAGGCCTGTGGTGTTTGAACGGGTGAGTTAGCACAGGGTGAACCCGGCCACAGGCCAGACAAAACTGTCCTGTGTCAAGCATGAAAGGGATGGATTTTCTTGTCATCAAACCAGTGCACCTTAGCTTATTGAATTTATAAAAAGTAACAGACTTCTGTCTTGAGCATGAAGATCTTATATTAGCTTGGTAACATGAGCTCTACTATAGGCAGCAGCTAGCTTGTTGAGGACATAGCCTCTCAGTCATTTGGACCTGAGGTATACTTCTTGCTCTAACATAGATTCGCTTCAAGTGCAATACACTGGGCAGTGCAGAAGGGCGCTATCAAATCACAGAGCTGAAGTCGAGTAGAGCTGCATCTATTTTTTAAACGACTATTTTTTTCAATTAGTCTAGCAAGTATTTTATTAATGCTAACATCATCCTTGTGTAACAATAGTGACAAAAAGCAAACTGTCTAAGGGGCATCTTTACAAAGAGCTATGGTGCATTCCAGATGTTCCTTCATAGCACTGCTCCTGTGACCTGTGGTGTTTGCAGACTGAAGATAGTCCAGCACTTCGGGATAAAAATGTGAGTTATTAAGTCACTTTTAATGAACGCTGGTGTGAACACATGATGAAGAAAAACATACAGTATAGTATAATAAGTTTATCCTTAGCCGCAGGTGATCCATAACCTGAGGCTAAGAATGAAAACTGCTTATGACTAATAGTGACTGATACTGTTTCTGCCCCAGCATCTTCCCTCCCAGGTTAAGTCAGGTCGGCCTGGATCTCATCATAGCAGCTAAGAGTTTGGTGCCTTGCTCTAGAGAACCTTGGCAGCAGCAGAGGAGGGTCGGCAGTGAAATACTAATGTGCTGCGTCATGATGCCTCAGGGCCTGCAGAGGGAAAATGCACAACTAATTGGCAGAATAAAGGAAGTTGGCTGGTTTCCTACAGCCACAGCGTTGTCTATTACAACCAGATGCTGCTGCCAGGAAGAACACACACACATACAAACATGCACACACTCTTGTCTTACTTTAGTTAAAAGGACTTTCCATTAGGGACAGTCATTCTCTAGCCCCTCACTGCTACTCTACAGTGATACATAGCTGACCTTGCCCCTAAACTAGGTGTTCATGCTAAAGATGTGATTCCAGGCCAAAATGTCCAGCTTAAAACTCAAACTGAACTTTTCCACATTTACTGCCAGCCAACACACCATAACCAGGGCTTAATCCTGGAACAAAAGCACAGTGTGCACTCTGCCCCTCTCTCTCCACCACATCACACACACACACACACCAACAATAACGAGAAGTTAATTATTAAAGAAAAGCATTGAGCGTGCTCTCTCATTCTCTCACATATGCAAACTACAATGACAACCTCATCTATGACCACTATGGGCACATTCTCTTTCCAACATACAACCCCCTTGACGCACCTTGACGCACTTTGTGTTTTTGATGTTGTGTTGGAGTCTGTACCAACGCCAAACAGGCTGCAAGGAGCTGAGAAAACACAACTGTGCATTAAGTACAAATGCATGATCCTGATTGGGACGGGCACTTCAGGCAAAAATGCTATTCAATATTCAAAGGGAGCTCCTTGACAATTTTTCAATGCCAACTTCGACAAAACTGGCGCTTTCGTCAAAGATGGCCATTGATTGTGGATCTGTGGATGGGCCATGACCGTCTCAAAGGGGAACCTTTTGACAGCTGTAGTAGTCTCTGCATGCTTCTCCCATTTGTTTAAAAGCGACTATGCAGCCTGTGTCACAGCACTGTGGCAAATACTTCCATCTGCTCTCATTTGGAAGTGAGCCGAACTGAAAGTGCCAAGCTCGGGTGAGAAGACAAGCTCTCGTGTTACTATCAAGTGCCGGTAGAAATAAGGATAGTAGATAGAATGATAGTCACATTACCTGTTAGATTTTGTACAGTTTTGTGACCTTCCAAAACACATAAGAAGAAGAAAGTACCCTGTACTCTCATACCAGACAAACAGCTCAGCGCAAGCAGCCACTGACTTCTCACGAGTTTGGTAAACCTGCTACAGAGCGTCATGTTTCTGCCAAAGTTCTGCCTTAAGGACTCAGAGATCAGCCAGTGTTTCCCAACAGAGTCCAGAAGGAGCTCCTGGCCTTGTCAGTTGTTTTTTTTTTCTGGCTAAACTCTGGAATATGTGATGTAATTAAAAGGTTTCATGCAACTTCAGCTCAGTGTGTGACTCTACTTTACTCATATTATTCAGTTATTCAAAAGCCCTGTAAAACTGTAAATCTGTCATTTCAGAATGCTTCATAACTAAAGGAAAAGCTGTCCTGTTGAGTCTCTGATAAACACCAAACAGGTCAGCCTGATGTTAGCTAGTTAATAAAAATGGGCTCACTGAGGTAAAGCTTTACTCTGTTTTGTGAGTTAAGTGTTTCAAAGTGATGTCATTCCCACACTCGTCATGGATTCATTGAGATGAGAGCCAGTGACAAGTCCGTCTGATCTAAAGCACCAATACAAAAGACATTCAGCAGATATAACTCAACCTTTAAGATTTCTGGCTTCAGGCTAACAAAGCCTTTCTTGGAGGCTGAGCCTGGCTCACCCATCGCATCAGGATCACGTAGGGTTAACAGGTTTTGTTCCTGTGAAAACCAAGCCTTTAATTTTGCTGCAGTTTGTGGTAATCCTGTCTCAAACCCCCTGCCTGCAATGGACAGGGAGTGCAGCAAGTGGTGGTCACCGTAAGGATTAACCGCCCAGAGTGTAACCCGATGCGCCACGGCTTTTTGTCTGCACTGCCTGTTGTGCGCCTGCATCCTCCTGCCTCAAAGGCCAGCCTGGAACCAGAAACTCACCTGGCAGACTCGCCTGGCATAGACAGAGATGAGGATGCATCGGCTCCAAAAAATTTACACAATGGGTGGGTAACCCCATTGTGTAAGGTGAGGACACAAAGCTGGGTGATGTGAGGTGAAGACAGACACACACAGAGGAAAATTATTTTCTGTGTGTGAAGCAGCCCAGGTGAGGAGGTCATGGAGGGGGCCATTTACCTGGACAATTATCTGGGTACGCTCTCTTCCTCTGAGTCTTGTAGTTTTCATAATAAACGAAAAATTACAGATCTTACATGTTGTTATCTATAGGTCCCCAGAATAATGCTTTTTTAAAAACGCAGATCTCGAACCCCAAATGATCCTGTTGGCTCAACTGATCCTGTACTCAACTTGATGTGATTTTAACCATATTTCTGCTTATGTACATTGCTGCATGGCTTTTTCCACCCTGGTGGACAATATTCTATTCTATTCTATTCTAAAAAGTTAAATGAATAAACATAGGAATAATAAAGGAGCTTAACGGTAAAAGAATGACATGTGTATCTGCTGGAAAGAATGTGCTTGTGTCAAAGGTCATAATGTTTTGTAAGTTTCTTTTTCTCACACAAAGAAACCACATCATGGTAACACCAGTATATAATTTAGCCTCACTATATACTTAGCTTTGTGAAGAATTGTATGGTGTCTACAAAGTTGGCCTATGCAAAAGAGCAACAAAAAAGACAAACAACAGAGAAATACAAGCTCAGAAGGAGGAAGTTTCGTTTTACCTGAAGCCAAACTTGTCCATGGAGACGGAGAGATGGCGAGGCTGACTGAAGCACTTGTAGGTGTTGCGGTCGTCCATTGGGATCAGATCCACATCACTGAAGACGAAGCACTCGTAATCATATTCCTTCAGCGCCTCTGCATAGCCCACGTTGAGCAGCTTGGCTCTGTTGAAGGTATCCTCCCCATGCTGCTCCAGACAAGAGGCAAACAAACAGGGTTAAATACAACCTGAGGCTAGATGTTCTGAACGTCAACTTTAAGGTTTGTTTTACTTGGACTTAGATGTTACAAATGCAAACAAACCCTCCACGGCTTCCGAATCCAAATAAAAGCCCGTTTGGCTGACACATACAACCAGACCTCGAATCAAAAGCTAATACAAGAAGTTTCAGAGAAAAAAATTACATTCATTCCAATGAATCACAGTGTAAAAGGCAGCTGCCAGCAGCACCTTTGAAGGGCATTAAACTCAGAGCCTGTCATGTAGTACAAAAGAACCATGCAAACCTTCAGTAAGAGCACAAACACTGTTACTTTAGTCCAGTGTTTTCATGGTACATTACTAATTTATTTCCACAACTGCTATGCTTGCCGTTTGCCATAGAAAAAAAAAGTCACACCGCCATTCATTATGTTAGCTTCACAAAACTGTCCCATCAAATGATACGGTTACCAAGACAGTTAAAGCATTTAAAATGATGCTGTCACATTCTCTGGTTTCACCTGAGCCTTGTGAATTGAAGAGGAAGGCAAGATAAAGACTGTCTGCTCAGTAGATTGGGTTTATCTGTACAGATTATTTTGAGCACAAGAGATTTTACATGTGGGGACAAACCTTCTTACATTTCCTGGTACTTAAAAACTCTAACAAGCGAGGAGTGTAGATTCTGACCCAAGACCAAAATATACTTTACACTCATTAAGCACCTTGTATTCGCCTTTAGGGTCTTTTTAGCATGGCCAGTCACCTCAGAATGAAGATATTAATCCATCCGCAGCAGAGATTATGAGACTAAGCAGCCTTTAGCAGTTTCAGGGTTTCCTGTTGACTGTTAGAGTGGCTTTTTTGTGTTGTGGTGTGGACTGGATTCCAGCAGGGATGGGCATCTTAAAAATGTGTTTATTCTGTCCGGTAGCAGGTGAAGTGTCACGTAAAGGTATTTCCAGCAGCTTCGGTGGAATTTAATATCAGAAATTGTTTCAGCGATTTAAAACATCAGTGGTAGCCATTAGGTTTGGCCTTCAGTCCCTTACAATTAAAGAGTGAGGCCTTCTTTCTGGAGCCTCCAAAAAAATCTGCACACTATAGTGGGCTCCCACAGCTTTTACTGTTACCACCACAGCTGACATGTCGTCACAAGCTAACTGCTCAAATGAGCTGAACATTATAAACTGATGAAATAGAGGATCTGAAGGTGGATTTTTAAGCACAACATTTGGAAACAAACAAACATAAGGCCACTGTTTTAGTCCAGAGGGATGAATAAATGGAACACATTCATATGCCCATCACAAGAAAAATGGATAATACTTGTAGTGCACCTCATGTTTTCATTTAGCGGATGAGACAAAACAAACAAACAAACAAACAAACAAAAAACACAGATGATAGGCCTCTAGGACTTTCACAGGCGGGGAAAATTACTTAATGCGGTACTTAATACTATTCTTACGGCTGTCGACCCAAAACAATCAGAGCTCATCCTTGAATGGCGGGTCTGTCTCCTCCTCCCTATCCCATTCCTCTGCAGCTCAGTCTGAATGAAAACACAGCGCTACGACCTGACTGCATGGCCTTAAGTGTCACTAGATGAGGAGAAAAGACAGAGGGGTTCGTTCAAAGGGTTTTCTGTCATCCAGACATAATGGGATCACCAGCGTCTCACCTTTCACTGGTTTTATCTGCTGCTGGAAGTGAAAAGCCCCTCTGTTTGATGATGATGCTATATCTCAGAAACTGTACAATTTTTACAGTAAAAGAGAGGTAAACGAGAACCACACCCAAAAAGGATAGCTTACACAAGACGCATTAAAAGCACATGACTGATTTCCCATGATGTCACCGCAGAGGTTACGTAAAACACTGCTAATAAACAATGATAAGGAAAAAATGAGGAAGCAGGAGGAAAAGAATGAGGCAGAGTTCAGTGACAGCACAATAATCACTCACAGCAGCTTCCAGGTTTCCATGCCAGGTCTTTGGCTGCTCAGTACACATAAAACAGAAAACACACAAGTTGCTAGGCTACACACACCTGTACACAGATAACTGGTATCAAGTCTTGTTCACCACCTGCATAGATGGCACTCCACTGGCTTCGGGCTGGTTTTGAATATGAAATCTTCCTTATTTGCATTGATAAGCAGAGGTGGCTGGTGGAGGTTTTGCTCTAGAATGATCACCATTGTTCTTCATTGTTCATTGTTTAACTTTCTCTCATATATTTCTTTATCTAAACCTTCCCACTGCTGTAGCTATGGCAGGATCCTGTCTATAAAAACTGACTGTAATTTGCTCACTGGATTGGCACCTATTGCACTCCTGTCTGGTCACGAATCGGGGCTCCTCTCTCTGTGGTCCTTCTCAAGATTTCTTCTATTGTTTCCCTGTTACAGCTGTTGGTTTTTGGGGGAGTTGTAAACAGCAAACAGGGATATTGGGCTTTAAATAAACATGAACTTGATTTTTTTGGTGGGAAATTGAGCATCAGAGATAAAAATAAATAAATAAATAAATAAATAAATAAATAAATAAAGACCCATATATACTGGACCACTATAACATGAGTTCATAAGACACTTATGCCCCGCTTCCTACAGTAGAAGGTGTCATTTCCACATTATTTAAAACAAAACATCCTGAATGTAGCATGACGAATGCACAAGGAGTAGAATTAGTAGAATTTTAGAAAGAAATTCCAGTTGAATGAGAATACACAAAGCACCCAACAAAGGTTAGTGTGACTGGGGTTACACAACAAGACCTTTTTTTTCTTCAAATTGTGCACCCCACTTTGCTGTCTCACAAAAATTTGCTCGATTTGGGGTGACAGGCCTCTGAGGGAACAAATGAATACATTAAGATATGACTTTTTTTAATACAGCTGAACTCAACCTTTTTTCCAGACCTGTTGAAAAAAGTAGAGAGACAGAAAGAGAAAAGAAAGAAGCCCATATTACCAGTCGGACCCCCTCAGCCGACGGGTCCCACTATTGGCTTAGAGCAAGCAAGGGACGGGCCTCAACTCCTTCTGCGACCACAGCCATTGGCCAGAAATGCCTGACATGCAAAGGGGAGGGGGTGGCGGTGTGAGCAAGGGAAGCAGGGTGAGGAGAAACCAAAAATAAGAAGGGAGGAAAGTATAGGAATGGCAAGGAAGGGCACAAAGGAGAGAAGTAGAGAGAAGAAGAAGAGAATGAGTCCAGGCTGCAACCAAATAAGCAACAACCAACAACGGTTTCTAGGAAGACAACGATGACACAGATTCACAAACACATGCTCTATTTTCATGCATGCACACTGTATCATGTAAGCTTTACACAGCAGTGTTTCTTCTACCGGTCTTTGTTGTGGATTTGTCATTCTATTGCTCTGTCGAGTTTCTGCCTACAGCTTCAAGAGAAAAGCTGATTTCATAAAATCTTTCCACTTTCCAGCAGGCAAACTTCCATAAGAACTGAGGAGCTTCCAACTTCAGCACCTAAATCTGTTTCTCCCTAAACACTGAGAACTGCACACTCACCTTGAGCACACAATGACCAGATTACTATAGTGTTCCTATATACTTGTACTGCGCTAAGACTGTCTGACTGCTTTCAATATTGGTGGTAGGGGTGGGGGTAGGGGGGCTGTTTCTATGTTGATCTAGCAAATGTAATAATTCATTATTTAAAAAAGGACCATACCAGTGAGTTTGAATGGTTGGCCCATTTAATATATGTTACCTACATTTTACATTGCAAAAAAAACATTTTGCGAATCATGCAATGGTATAAAAGATTAACCAACATGCAATGAAAATCCCTTGATTTTCAAATTTGAACAGCCACCTTATAATGTTCTGCTTCTGTGGCTAATAAAGTCCTCAACATTCATAAACTAAACAACTGATAATTGGCTGTGGAAAGCAAATGTTTCCCGGGGACTATTTTCCCTGGTGGTTGGAACGTTTCATTCCACCCAAGTTTGAAAAAGTCCTGAAAACTAATGTGGAGGACTTTATTCTGGTGAGGGAAAACTGGTGTGAAGAAAGTCTGAAGTCTCTGAAAGTTCATTTTCATATCGTAGTGGAATGAATGGAAACCAACATGTGGATAAAAGAGGAAAAATGATTTTTATACATTTTGTACCAATTACACTGAACATAAAGAATGTTCCTTTAACAGAGCTGCAGGTAGTGTGTTTCTTTCTACTATCACTGCTTGCTGACTAGACAACACATCTTGAATGAGCCTTCTGAGTTCTTCAGATTTCACCAAAGCAAACTTTAAATGTGACATAAAAATAACTTGATACACAGCAAGATAATCAACTGCTATGATGAATGTTGTCATTTTAAGCCATCATCACCCAGCCCGGACCAGCAGCCAAAAAACCAACGTATTAATTTTATGACATGAACAGAGAAAAGGAAGACAATCATACTGATTTTAGTGAAGCTTGAATCAAACAATGGTTGGTGTTCTTACTTGATAAATGACAAACCATAACTGATTATTTAATGATTGCTTATAATATTACTAATGATTATATTATAATCAATTAATGCTGTGTTGAGTGATTCATTGATGGTTTTCCAGGAAGCCACAGTCAGCTGGCATCCTGACTCTTGGTTAAACGACAACAGGATGGACGGATGTTCTGGTGCTAAAGACCAATGCAATAAGAAAGCATGCCAAGTGTGACTCACAGGCAGGATATTGTGGATTACAAAGCCTTCAGGATAAAGAAAGCTTTCAGTCACAGACAGCGTCGATGCTAGTTTTCTACTCTGCCATAAAAAAAATGACCTGATGTTTACTTAACTGCATGGTAAGCAATGAAGGTCAGCAGTGTCCCCTGACGCAGCAGCAGAACAATCAGCTGCTGACAGACAGGGCATGCAACCTCTGAGGATATATTTGCACAGAAATCTCATTTCAGTTTAACAAAGGTGTTGGCTACAGCCTCACTCACCGTAAATCCTCACCTGTGCACTGTGACATGCAGTCTTGATAGCCTTTCTGGCTTTGAATCTTTTTTCCACCAATTTTGTTTTTAACCTCCTTTTTTATGACTATATTTGTTTTTAACTTATTTTGTTCCAATATCTTCATTTTTACTTGATGTTGTATAACTTGTTTTAATTTTAATGTATTGATTTGTTTTAACTTGTTTTAATTTTTGTCTAATGTTTTCTGTCTAAGACTGCACAGCACTTTAGTCAGCGCATGTTGTATTTAAATGCGCTATATAAATAAACTTACTTATGACTTACTTATTTAAAAACACTATCATTATTGTTACATTATTTTATACCAACTTTATCATTATCAATTTATCAATAAAACGTAGTATAGGCTGAACACGTTGCTGTGTACCTGGTTGATGACGTAGACTCCGTAGTCGAGCTGCTGCCGCTGCAGGATGGGGTGCAGGTAGTACAGCCAGTACTTCAGGTGCTCCTCTCGGTGGCGGAACGGGATGATGATGGCCACTTTCTGCAGAGCGATGCAGTCTGTGGGCCGGAAGCGCCCACCGGGCTGCACGTTGGGGTTTTCTTTATGGCACTGCTCCAGGCTGACCGGGGTGTTGAACTCCACCCGCAGAGGGCCAACTGGGGCAGGGAGAGAGAGGACATTAATTAGCAACTAATTACAGAAATCTGTGATAGAAATCTGTGATAGTTGATTATACACTGAAATAGCACTTCCCCCTGAAAGTCATCACAGACCTGCTGCAGTTCATTAATAAACCTGAGTCAGGCCTTCTTTTTATTTTACGGCAATGTTCATAGCAATGCAACAGTAAAACAGATCAAATGTAAAGATCAAATACAGATGAAATGTATCCTGTTTCTGCTGAGAAGCACCTTCTTGATTGCCACTGTTGAAAAAACACTCAACAGACAGACAGGAAAGACAGACAGGTTCAGAGACAGGAAAGACAGGGGCTAGAGAAAGCCTGAACTGGAATCGACAATTTGTGGTGCACACATACCGGGTGAGCCACTGGCACGCATCACAAGAGCTTCATTTAACCAGAAAAACACCAGTGTGCCATCACATTATTGTGCACGGTAATTCTAACCGACAAACTATTCAAATCCTGCGGCAGTTTTCTTAATGTACTGATACATTTTAAATGTTCGAATGTTTTTGTATGACTCTACTGCACTTGATTATAACTGATAATGGTTAATCTGATCATTATTAACGTGGTCTCTTAACACTGAAACCGCCAAGTACTGACTGGCAGAATGTCTAGTAATGAAAAGTGAAACTGTTGTACTGAACGGCTGAATCTGACTAACTGGAGGGAGTTGTGACCGTGCTGTGCTGAGGGAGATTCCCTACATTTAACAGATTATTTATTTAAGGAATGGCCACTGTTGAAAGCTCATTTGTCCTGCAGGTTTTTGTTCCAGCTGCACTGTGGCACATCCGATGCAGTTTCACTCTGCATATTTTCACTGCACCTTTTAATTCCTGTTCGTCAGCACAGAGCTGAAGCTAAAACCTGCAGGACAGGTGCAACTTATCCGGGCTGAAACACACTCAGCACCGTGGGAGCTGGCAGAGAGTTGGTGATTCGCATGATAATAAATGAACAATAATAATAATGAATATTCAGTGTTCTTGTCAGGGTGGAACAGCCTGAGAAAAAGCATTCAGACCATCAAAGGACACGAAAACTCTCCACTGAAACTAGGGATGTGGATGGATATCCAGTTAGCCGGTTTACAAGTTGCTTTAAATTAACCAGATATTCAAAACGGTAAAATGGTTAATTACCATTTTTTATTTTATTTGTAGCATTCATTTTATAGGGTGAATGTATAAAATGTTAAATAAACATGAGAGATGATATTTAAGAAAATGAACAATGGCAAATAATGATGACGTTACATGATTATGTACGCCATTTCCAGCCTTGTGACAAGAAGCACCTCAGGCAAAATGAAGAGAACGAGAAGCTCAGTCTGGGATCACCTTACGAGAAAAGACAACAACGCTCGGTGTAAACTGTGTGGTACAGTGTTGAAGTACAGCGGGAGCACCAGCAACATCCTGCTACATATAAAAAACAAGCACACAGCCCATCAGGAGAAGGACACACAACAAACTACCCTCACCTCATTCTCAATGGGGCCTGCAAGAGGGTGTAACTCACACTGAGGAAGTCACCCAGAGGATCTGGTGAATGACTGGGGGTTGACATGCTACTGGTAAGTATTGTTGAAAGCAAGTGCTTCCATCAGCTCATAAACCACCTCGAACCAGAGTGCAGTATGCCAGCAAGACGGACGATAACTTCCCGAATTGAAAAGCACTACCAGGGCAGCTCCCGTGCCTTAAGTGAGGAGTTAGCTACTGTCGGGAAAGTTGCCCTGCCTGCTAGACGGCTCTGACTGCCAACAGCTACGTCACTATCACATGCTGCAGGAGTGGCAGATAATATCAGCGGTGCTGCTGACACAACATCTGGCAGAGAGACACACAGCCGAGAATCTTGCAAAGAAATTGAACAGTGCTGCTCAAACTTGGGGCCTGTTAGCCGGATTTCAAAATATCTTTTATGCACATCACTAACTGAAACCAGTCTTACAGATTAGATAGTAAGCAAACTCTGGGATATAATGATGTGTTTAAATTAATATTTGATTTACAAAAAACATCAACAAGTTATAAAATGAATGCAGACAATGTGCAAAAAAAAACTGCGATGTCATTAGCCAGTGGCTGGAGCCCTGTGTGGAAATGGATCACATACAGTACATCTCATCGTTAATAAAATGCCAATACAAGCCTGATTTATCAGTGTGACCCTGCTCCAGGAGACTGACATGGTCCAGTGTTTGACTGGTCAAGAGCTGAGACACAAGTTGCAGGTCAGCGGGCTGACAATACAGATCCGAATTTTAAAACCTTTTAACACACACATTATGGCTCTAAGAGCTGACTTTATCTGCATCTTATTATCAGCTTATCATAAGCCTGAAGGAAAATAAGCATATTATCTGTTTTGCTAATGTTTGACAGGATTTTTGTCAAATATGGTGAGATTTTGGTCAATAATTACTGTGACAAAAGCACAGCCCTAATTATGAACTCTTCCTTTAAACACCATTTACTAACTATTCATATTTTACTTTATGCCTTGTTTCATTGCAGAGAGTGCTGGAAGAGTGCAGAAGAAAAGAGAGAGAGGTGCACGTGCAGAATCCAAAAGTTTTGTTTTTTCTGGTTTGTCACATAATTTTGAAAATGTGACAGGCTTCAGTGAAATATCAAAAATATCAGGTTGTAGACGGCAGAGGGTGTTCTGGTAATGAGAGATGTTAACTTAAACATATTTCTTTTATCAGAGTTTATATAACTGTAAATGACTGTTAATTATCCTTTTTTACATAGTTTTCCTAGTATCCTCTGTGTTTTCATTGTGTTGAGGTTATGAGATTTTTCAGGACAATTTATTTTTTAAGGAAATATGTTTTTTGTTTTTTGTTTTTTTAAGTGCTGTATTGTCAGTAAATGTTTTGAAAGTAACACTCACATACACCCCAGAGTTTGTTGTTCAGATTCTGTGTGAGAACCTCCTCCCTGCTGTACAGAAGACAGAGCCATGCAGCAGAATATGGAAACAGACAGATCTGAGTAGCAACAGCTTCTCCCTCCAGTCGGCTGATATGTCAGAGCAGAAAACTCCTCCACAAAATAGCTGGTGAGCTGCCAACCACATGAACACAGCCAGAGCACACTAGCGCTCGCCTGGTAGCTGCTGGTGCTTTCCCAGCTCGAGACGCTTCAGGGAAACAGAGCCAAAATCACAGAGATCACAGGCGTGGACACTGAACCGCTCCAGCCTCCACCTGGATCCTGCTCTGCTCTCAACATCGGACGGACGGCTAACCAAATTTTATTTTCAAGTGCAATTTTGGCCTCTGGAGATTATGAAAACAAAATAACTGACATAAAACAATTATCATGTCTCATTCCATCTTTCAATGATGCCCTCATTTTGTCTTGTGTTGTAATGTTAAATCCAGCGCACCTCTGTCCTTGGCAGCGGTGAGCTTTCGCCCCTCCCTAAAAGCCCAACCTCACTCTCAGTCAGGCTGGGACATGTTTATATTTAAAGCTGAAGTCCAATGTTAAAGAGACATGTCTTTTTTTCAAGTTCAATAAATGCATGATGTTTCAATTGTCAATGAGTAATTGTGTTTAAATAATTAATAGCTCAATACTAACCAAAATAAAAATGATTGTAATTTTTGCCATAAATCGAGCAGCCCTACACAACATCCAGCTGGCTGCTGATTACACTGACCATGAAATTACAAAAAACTTCCTTATGTATGTTAATCTGTTCACTGCTACCTCCAGGACAGCTGTGGATCTTTACTGATGAACAGGGCGGAGAGATGTTAGTGCTGTAAATCACAAGTTTCATTATGATACAGTATTAAATGGATTCTTTGAACAGTGATACAATATTTGCCAATATCACAAAGTCAGCCACAATGCGATTTCAATTCGATCCAGTTCATGGGCTGACAATCGGCATGAGACTATGTAATTACACCTGTTTAACAGAATCAGTTACATTAAAATGCCGTGTTCGTGTTTTAGCTACTTGGCCAGGTTCCTCATGTTTCCTGAGTGTTTTATCTCTTTCTGGCATTGTTCGCACATGACATGTGATTTGTCAGTTGACCCCTCTTTTCTTTGAAATCCAAATTATTTCCACACTGTTGAGCGGAGAAGATCCTTGTTGCCCTTTTCTTGGCTGCTGGCCGCAGCTGCTGTTACCTGCCTGGTGCTAGCACAATTTGAAAATTTAGGAAAGTGGTGCGCTTACGGACAAGCCACAGGAATTTCAAAATAAAGGCATATCTCTTTTTATTTTATAAAATTTCAATGACCTGTTCAGCATTCCTGGTGACCCAGTGCTATGCCAGGAGGCTTAAGTGAAAAAACAAACAAACAAAAAAATCTACCAATAATACATTAGACATTTTTTAAAATAAAGCTGCCTTTCTCTCCTTATCTGAAATCTCATTTGTGTGCATATTTGATTGATCCCTCGCTGCTTCCTGTTTTGACAAGATATGCACGTAAATACAGCAGCAGGATGCTCGCAAAATGAGGTTTTGTTGCAACTTCTTAACTGCAAAGTTTCAGTGGTGCAGGTAAGGATTTAGCAGCTGCTGTGGCTGGTAGATAAAATCTTGATACGACTGAACTCCTCAGGACTAGTGGTGTGTTCAGTGTCCTCTACCAGATCTCACAGTGACCAGACAAGTTTGACACTGAAGTCCAATGTTCATCTGTCTGATATCTCGCTGTTCAGTCAATGACGTGTCATTACGACGCTAACTGCTAGCAGATACACACCCTCTGACACTCAGGCTTCATCGGCCTGTAGCAGATAGAGTAACACCAGCAACAGAAACACCGAGCTGAATGTCAACTGGTGCCATTTACTGTCAAAATAAAGTCCAAAAAGGCGAGAAAGGAATCTCTGGAAGGTCAAAAGGCCCCAGAACTCTAAATATCTTCATGTCAGACTTCACAGCAACACATAACAACTAACCAAGGCCACATTTACATTCACTGTTTCATGTTTTGCAAACCAGGAAATCTGCAGGTTTCAGATTCAACAAATTGAAGAGTTTCACCACTGCCAAGACATGAATTTGAGGATGATTCAAAAGCCTACATAGAGAAACCAAGCAGTCAAATGCAGCCTATTTGACTGAACAAGAAAAGGGACAGCAGGAAAAAAACAGTTACAGGAAACAGGATCACACTGTACTGGTAACACTGCTCTGGATTCACCTCAGACAAAGAATCAAGACCACTGACAACTGGATTTCAGACATGTCAACACTTTTTAACTACTTAAATGCAGATAATGTGAAAACTTGTGCTGCAGCCAGAGTGTCCTGATCAGCCTGTTTGGGCTGAGGAGGCTGATGAGGAGCGACGTCACAACAAGATTTACAGCTGAGGAAACATCTGAGAGCAGTACAACACTCTGATAACAAACACATCTCTGCTTCAAACAGGGCTGAACCTCAGGATGAGAGGAAACAACACGGCAGCGTTCTCCGGCTCACATTTCATCTCAGTTTCCTTTAGAGCCTATTAAAACGCTAGTCTGGGAGGAGAAAAGGAGGTAGACCTCCCTCCTCAGGTCTATGACAGTACAATGACGGGTACATTATGTCCAGAGTCATCATTTTACAAAAAAAAGAAAGAAAACCTGAGGAAACACATGTAATATATCAAATTATTCTACAGTCATTGCTTAACAGGAATCTTCTTTCATTTTATAGAAATGCTATTCAGTTTCAGGGTTTTGGAACTGCAAGGCCTGAAAAACACCAGGTCAAAACAGCACTTTCCTCTCCTGCATCGGAAACTGCTCTTGAAACTGAGAGCCAAAACTCAAGATGTAACTCTGATTCTCACACCAAATGCCAAAAATAAGTAACATATCTGATTTCTCAAAATGTTGCTAAACACGACACTCCCCCACAAATGGTCTGGTTTGGGTCCCCTGAACAGGTTTGTGTTTTATAATGAAGTTACAAGCTGCCATGGCCTCCCAGACCTGTGGGCTGCATAAACACCGCGCAACCTCGCGTCTGCACAATCCATCTGAAGAATGAAAAATGGTCTGAAAACAAATGGGAAAATAATGTAAAAATCCATGGGTGTACAGAGAGATGCTAACCCTGATGTCCCAGCTTTGTCTTGATCTGTCACACTTTAGAGGCTAAATGATGAATCGGTTAGTGGAACAATGAGTAATATAACCCAACAGAGAAAACAATGATTAGTGGCAGCCCTATAAACACTGCTGAACATCAGTCAGACGGCCCAGTAAAACCATTGAAAAGTGTTTCCGTGCTGAGCTGTGGGCAGCGTGACGGGTCATGTGACAGGCCAAGCAGCAGACCATGCATTAACTCACTGCTGGTTAGTTATTAAACTTGCAGAAACAGCCCCTCCTCCTCCACTCAGGAACATTATGTACAGCTGCAGTAACATTAGCAGACATGGGACAAGTCCAGGGCACTTTGCCTACACTCTAACAATGCATCAGATATGATACCTTATTCTGCAAAAAAAAAAAAAAAAAAAAAAAGTAATTCCAGCTGTGAGACAGACGTGGTGCAGTAAAAGTGTAAGATTTTTTTAAGAAGTACAGGAAAAGTAGGAAGCCTCACTAAATGGAAACAGTGAAAGTGACAGAGGCTCAGAAGTGGAGCACTGAGGTAAAGTTTGTTTTACGTTGGACAGTCATGGGACATTTGCTCTTCAGCTTCTTCAGTGGGTCACACTGAGCCCGATTAAAACCCCTGCAGTGTTTTCATTCCTCCTCTCATTGTATCCTACAGTCAAGATTTTTTTTTTGTTAACAATTTACAAAGTTTTTTGTGGGGAGGGAAGGGATTCTTTGGAAATTGTAAAGTAATTAAAAAAAATGTTCAGATATATTTTGTGATTATCTAATTTTTACATACACTGAATATAATTTTCTTACAAATGCATAACATTTTAAAAAATAATAATAATTTATGGACATTTTTCGTAAATTTTTGGGTCTAATTGTATAAAAAAAATTTTTTTTTGAATATCGTTTTCAATTTGTGGTGTATTAAAGCAAATTTT